>QMIH01001347.1:49563-60802 GCA_003987875.1 Clarias batrachus | reverse complement strand
CTCCATCACATCCCTCCATCACATCTCTCTATCACATCTCTCCATCACATCTCTCTATCACGTCCTCCATCACGTCCTCCATCACATCCCTCCATCACATCCCTCCATCACATCTCTCTATCACATCTCTCTATCACGTCCTCCATCACATCCTCCATCACATCTCTCCATCACATCCCTCCATCACATCCCTCCATGCATCACATCCCTTCTTTAAATCTTTTTTGTTGTGTCCCTCCATCACCTTCTTCCATCTGACCCTCCACCACTTCGCTTCATCACATCCCTCAGTCACTCCATCAGTGCTCTCTGTCGATTATTTCTATCACATCACTTCATCATGTGCCTTCATCAAATTCCTTTATTACATCCTTCCATCACATGTCCATTCCCCCTCTCCGTTGCCTCTCTACTTTACCTGTCTCTGTCTTTTTACATCCTTTCACTACGTTACTTTATAATGTCCTTCCATCACATCCCTCCATCATTTCCTTTTAGTGTGTCGCTCCATAACGTCCCTCTCTCTTTCCAGTGATGAGTGTTTGACACGATGCGATCATCTCTTTTTCCTACTCAGTATTTAAGAGCATTTTGGCCAGGACATGTGATACAGAGAGACAGAGAGACATACAGTGGAAAGACACAGATAAACAGGGAGATGTACAGAGAAACAGAGAGACAAATAGGAAAAAGACAGAGAGACAGGTCACCAGAGAGAGAGAGACAGAGAAAGGCAGAGACAAAGAAAAAGAGAGACAGAGAAAGATAGAGAGAAAGAGTCTCAAAAAGAAAGAGAAAAACATATAAAGAAGAGAGAGACACACAGAGGAGGAGATAAAGAGAGGGACAGAGATGAAGGTACAGAGAGAGAGAGAGAGAGAGAGAGATACTCAAAAAGAAGAGACACATACAGGAAAGAAATCCACATGGAGAGACAGATACAGGAAGAGATACAGAGAGAGATAGTGATACACAGAGCAGCATCAGTTCTAGCTAACTCTATGCTCCTCCCCCACGTCATGTGACCGCTATAGCGGGAACTCCCCCTGAGCCTCACTGGGCGGGGTCACACACCCAGCGCTATCTGTCCTCTTCTACATACAGGAGCTCACAGACACTGCGATTGGCTGGGGTCTCTGTGATTGACACGGCACAGAAAGAAAGCCCCGCCCACCTTGAGAGACAGACATTTTTTTGCTCCCACATATGGGCATGGCATCGGCGGGGTTAGAACTCGCGATCTCCTGACACGAGGGTGAACACTAACTTGTATGTTTTAATAAAGAAGGGGTAGGACTTCACATTGGGGGCGGAGTCACTTGATACAAAAGATCAAAGGCTGAGGCGCTGGCGCTAAAGTGCACCGTTTCTTATTAGTCTGTTGCTATTTAAATAAATACAAACTTTGTATCATTTCTGCTTCCTGGGAGGTCAAACAAGTTTGGTCTGCGGGGTTGCCTTTTATGGTAAAAAGGGGCGGAGTTAGGTAAGTCAGTTTGGGTTTGCTTGCAGGAAAAATCTAAAATATATCTGAAAGTGTCAGGACTCATCACGTCACTGCAACACTGTGATTCCTCCAGTTTCTGTAGAGCTGCAGGATTATTACAAATCCTTAAATCCCGAGTGTTAGTTATATGAGTAAGGTTTGTGTGCATGTTTAAGACGCCGGACATGACGGGGTTTGTCCACCGCAGAGACTCTGTGTGGACGTTGCTCCTCCGGTGACTTTCAAAGTTTCCTGAATCAAATCCTGAGCTAATGAAGTGCTCATCCGAAACCTGTTGTTTATTTTCCTCCATGTGTCTCTCCATCCCATCTGCTTCCTCTTCCTGCCGTCTGTCCACCTGACCTTTACTCTTCCTCCTCCTCCTCCTCCTCCTCCTCCTCCTCCTTGTTCCCTTTCGTCCTTTAAACTTTCTCTTTGAAGAGTTATTTAATTGACCTGACGTGCACACACCGCCCACCTTACACTTTCACCTCCACATATCTTCTCCACAATACACACACACACACACACACACACACACAGATCCCTCCCCCATGCAACATCCACAAACAAAGCAGAAGGCATGAATGAAAATGAATCGACAAGAAACAGGTGGACGTAACCGCCGTCAAAGGAATGATGGGAACTGAAGACAGAGATGAATGAGAGCGAGAGAGAGAGAGAGAGAGAGAGAGAGTGTGCTGGAGAAGAGCAGGACTCACATCATCTCCGTCAGCGCTGCTTTCCTAACGTGGCGATGTTGTTCTTTTTTGCTCGGTCCCTCCTTCTCTTCCTCCTTCCCTCCCACCCTCCTTCTCCTTCACTCTCACTCGCGCTTTCACATCATTGCCCTGAACATGCACTGACGAACACTCGCTTTCTCTCCGTTTCTGCACGCTACATCACGTCACCGTGAGTTCACGCACGTGCAAAACAATAGGAATAGAGAGAGAGAGAGAGAGAGAGAGAGAGAGATGGGAGGGTGGATCACTGGCAGAAGGTGTATGTGCATGTTTTCAACGTGTGTGTGTCCATGCTTGCATCAGTGCCAGAGTGTGTCCATGCATATGGCTTGGAGGCCCGCTCATCCTGCTGCGTCTGCTGAATTTTATGCGACGCTTCTGATAGGTTTAACTCCACGAGGCACTGCTGAGTTCTGGATCCTGATTGGTCAGGGGGTGTTGATTAATACAGCAGCTCTTTTGGCTCAGCTGCAAATCACCAAATTATTCGTAATGAAGTTGCTTACACTAGTACATTATTGTTTCTATAGCAACAGCTGGTTGACAGGGATGTGTACAGAACACACACCCCCACTCGTAACCTGGTCAGAAAATGTGTATTATTGTAATGGCGTGATTTTTGAAGTTAGCGCTGTGGCCTTGCACCTCCGGTGTTGAGGGCTTGATTCCTGCGATGGACTGAAACCCCTCCACAGTGTACCCCTTCTAGTACCCGGAGTCACCTGGGATAGGCTATAGGTCTCCCGTGACCCTATACAGGATAAACGCAGGTTTTTAATTATTAAAATTGACAGCATTATATTGCAGTGGCGCGGTGGTGGTGTAGTGGTTAGCACCGTCGCCTTGCACCTTCCGGGTTCAATTCCCGTCTCTGTGTGCATGGAGTTCCCATGTTCTTCCCATAGTTGGTGGGTTTCCTCCGGGTACTTTGTTTTTTTTTTTCCCACTTAGACTAAGACTAAGTCTAAGTCTATTAGGCCAAGTAGGCTAATTGGTATTCCCAAACTGACTAGAAACCTTCACAATTTATCCACAGACACTGGTGGACAAAGTACACAAGTCCTGTATATGAGTAAAAGTAGAGAAACTCCAGGTACATGTTACTCTAGTAAAAGTAGAAGTCATCCATTTACAGTTCTACAAAAGTACTAATTACTAAGACTTAAGTGAAATATGTACTTTCAGAAGTTTGAGAAGTTTCATAGTTACATTTTAGCAAACCGTAAGATTTCAGAATACTTTTGGACTTTTGGATAATAGTTTATATGGGATTAGTATTGTGATTACTGTTAGTGGCGGTAGTAGTCATTGCAGTAACATTAGTTTTAGTAGCTGGAGTTGAATTAGAAGTAAGATGTTGGCTTTTGATGATTACTGTTGCTTACTATAGCTCCTTTGGAAATCAGCAAGCAAAGCACATCTGAGGAAACAGGAGTACCCACAAAGAAAACCCACCAAAACTATCCACTAAACCACCGCGCTGAGCACTATGTCAATATATTAACACTAATTCAATGATTATTAATACTATTTACTGGTATTAATTATAATATTGTAAATGTAACTATGGACAATTCCTGGAGGACTTGTGAAGTACGTTGAATCTCTTTTTTCGAAGCCAAACGGTGATAACGGCTTCTTTCTACACCACAAGGTTCCTGAGATATGGCCATTTACCTATCCTGTGTGTGTGTGTGTGTGTGTGTGTGTGTGTGTGTGTGTGTGTTTATGAGTGGAGGGGCGTGGTTTGGCCCTCACTGCATGGCTGACTCACACACCGAGAGTGTGACTGTGCTGCTTATTGGCCAGATATCTCAGGAACCGTGCTATTTTTTTAAAATTATTATTATTATTTATTTTGGAGCAGTCAGGAGACCAGGCTGAAGTTTTCGAAGGTGTGTGCAAAATAGTGAGTGCGATTTTGCAGGAGAGAAACTATTTATTTATTTATTTATTTATTTTTGCTCCTTCACTGTGTCTGCAGTCACAATGTTGTCACAAAATCACAATTATTTTCACTGGAAAAGCATCAGTCTGACTCCTCAAGGTAATATATGAGGTAATACGAGTTTAATCTGTTCCGGTGGCGAGTTCTTAAGGTGAAAGTTCATATTGTGAAACATACTTTCCCATAGGAAATAATGTAAATCCAGATAATCCGTTTCAGCCACCGAAATATATTGCCAATATTACCAATTTCCAACACTATAAGAATATTTTTGCATTTAAAAGCAATTAAAACATTTAGGAAGGATATGTAAATGAAGTAAAATATGAAATAAATAGATATTAATCCTCACTTAACCTTAACCAAATGCCAAGGTTCCGATATAGTGACTGATTCTGGATTCAGAAGGGGGCACTCTTATTATTATTATTATTATTATTATTATTATTATTTATTTAATTAATTCAATGTATTTATTTATTTATTTATTTATTATTATTTATTATTATTATTATTATTATTGATTTTTATTATTATAGCTAAAGATGCAATAGTAACAGCAATCATTGTAAGTGTAACAGGAGTAGTATTAGTCACAGTAATACATTAGAATGGACATTTCTGGCATTTGGCAGACGCCCTTATCCAGAGTGACTTACATTTATCTCATTATACATCTGAGCAGTTGAGGTTTAAGGACTTTGCTCAAGGGCCTAACAGGGGCAGCTTGGTAGTGCTGGGGTTTGAACCTGTGACCTTCTGATCAGTAGTCCCACCCAACGCGTCTTACCCACTGAGCTCCCCCTGCCCTGTTTATAAAAATTTGCAGATGCACAATCCCAGAGCAACTTACAGAGGTGAAAGGACCACACATTATACATTTATCTCATTCTTTTCTAAATTGAAGAGCTTCACTTAACGGCTCAGCAGGGGCAGCTTGGTGGTGCCTTCATGGGGTTCACCTCGGTGGTGAACTCATAGCCTTCCGATCTGTGCTATACCTGAGCTATCCCAAGTAGTAGCTACTGTATGAGCTATGATCACAGTCATTAATTCTAGCATTAGTTGCAGCAGTCAGAGTATAGTTATTAGCACTATTACATTTCTATGCCAATAGTATTGTTGATAAAGAAACAACAGCTGCATTATTATTAGAATTTGTGTAAAAGTTGTAATACTTCCTTCCCTAATATATACTTGCAAAATATACTTCCATAATTTCTTTCGATTGTGTAAAGCTGCTTTGAGACAATGACAATGGTTAAAAGCGCTATACAAATAAAATACTCTTAGCATAAGTGCTATTGCTAGTAATATGAATACATGTAGGTGTAAATAACAAGAATATTCTTTGTTTGATAATCACATTCAATAGAATTGTATCAGTAATGTCTCAGTTTAATAGTAATTGGTGTTAGAATATTAGAGCCACAATAGCATTTTCAATATTCAGGTCACTTTCTTTCACTCATTCGCACCCCACACCCTTCCACACTCCTCTCCAATTAGAAAAAAGCAAAAAAAAATTCATCTCTATACTTCTACAGCTCCCTGATCTTTCCCTCTGCCCTTCCTCTCGAGCGCCCTTGATCGTCTGACCTCCAGATGGAGAGCTGGTGGGGGAGACCAGGCGAGAGAGAGAAAATTAAAAAAGTACGGGGGGGGTGAGAAAAGTGAGAGGAACAACCAGAGCGAGCGATGGACAGCGAGATGGAAGGAGAGTGCAATAAGATGGGAGGAGCAATAAAGGCCAAAATACGTGAAAAAATAATGGGGGGAAAAATGCAAAAATAGAAAGGGAGGTGTATGTACAGTAGGTGTGTAATGGGACAAAAGTGAACTAGGGCATGCGAGGTAATTCTGTGTTTCTTTCATTAAAAGAAAAATATCTTCGGAGAGAAAAAAAGAAAACATTTCTTGTAATTTTTACAAACTTATGTCAAATCAGTAACTCCATAATCTGGATCTGTGCACACCTTCCAAGTCCCACGTCTCAAGCTCATTGTGTGATGCCATTTGTGTAGTACTGTCACTCCAAGGTGTGGACTGTGTATTATACAAATTATACAAGAGTTTATAGACAGTAACAGCACTGTGATCTGTAACTATATGTGTGACTGGGCGTGTCCCAGGTGTTGTCCAGTGGTCAATGACACTAACTGTGTGTCTCAGTGTGGGTGAGAGTGGGTCTGTACGGTCCTCAGTACTGAGGAGAGAGCAGCTGCCTGACCACGCCCACATTCACTCAGGTTTGTTGACGGTGAGGTGATTGGTTGCTTTACATCTCAGTTCCCCCTCATGTCTGTGTTTCCTTCTGGCTCCTCCCTTTTAGTTATGATGTCATAGTTAGTCCTGCCGGAGTCCCTGCTTGCACTCTGCACTAATATACATTCACCTTACACATGTTGACTGTGACCAGACCTAACTGCCATCTCTCCTTATTTTCTGTTCTCTCCTTTTCTGCTCTCTCCTCTCTCTCTCTCCCTCTCTCCTTTCCCTCTCTCTGTCTCTCTGTCGAGCTATACATGTTCGCTCCTGAGTTGCCAGTGATCCAGACCCCTCTGCCCTCTGGAGCCGTCTAACCCGTCCTGGAGTCCTGCTTCTGGTTGGAGATCTCGTCGCATGGATGCCCCGTGTGGTCTGCCTGGATTCGTATGGTGGCTGGGGATGGTTTCCATTAAGACTGTCCTATCATCGATTGATGCTCTGGGGACCTGTGACTTCAGTTGTTCGATAGCTCAGGACTGGAATCTCCTACAGTCTACCTGAGCCTCCAGGAACAAACTGGACTCCTTTTAATTTTAATTTTAACACATCTCCTGTTACACTGAACTTCCAGTACACATTATTATGCTGATCAATCCCTGCTATCCGTTATCACCCAGATGAGGATGGGTTCCCTGTTGAGTCTGGTTCCTCTCAAGGTTTCTTCCTATTACCATCTCAGGGAGTTTTTCCTCGCCACCGTCGCCCTCGGCTTGCTCATCAGGGACAATCTTATCATTTTGATTCACACACATTGCATAAAAACTTACTTCTTTTTATTGTGTAAAGCTGCTTTGCGACAATGTCACTTGTTAAAAGCGCTATATAAATAAATTGACTTGACTTGACATTCACACCCAGTCACAGAAGCACTTTCAGCAACAACACACATCTGATAACGTCATGTCGTCTTAAACAAGACGCCTCACGTCTCTGCAGTAATCACTTCTAAGTCGTTTTATTTTTGCCTAAAGTGAGCAACAAAGCTAACTAGCATGCCGAACCCCAAAACCCCCTCTAAACCCTGATGTCATAAGTTTCCTTGATTTACTTCAAGCTGCTTTGCTACAATGATGATTGCTAAAAGTGCTATAAAATTGAATAGAATTGAGTTGAATAAGTGTCTCAGGACTGTCCACCACCTTCATGGTTTATTCTCCTCACCTTTTGGCTACAGAGTACCACTAAGAATTTAAAACTACTTTTAGTCCTGTTAATTGAACTAACTTTTGCTCGTTACCGGGCTCACCGGCTCCGCCTGTCACGGTTAGTTAGTTCCGCCAGGTGCAGAAGGATAAATGTGGGTGGAACAACACAACCAGTTAAATAAAGAAACAAAGGAAGTCAGAGTTTAACATTAGAACAGTCAGGATGATGACGAGAGGGACACCCAGGCTGAGACGCCGAGTCGTGTCCAGATTAAGAAGTGCTGTGTTACACTCTGTTACCTTTCATACAGATGAACTCTCTAGAAAAGTGCAGGTTGGAACACGACGTCTATTTATTTACATGTTTTTGTGTTCTTGGACTTTTGAAGGCAACTAATGAAAACAGACCAAACACCATTTTCAGATATTCGTCTTTTATAAGCTCTCTCTTTTAATTAAGTGGAGACGGAACGCTACAATACTCGACTTTACACTAGACATTGTGTAATAGTACATATCTATCTAACAGACACTTAGTGGATTGTGAACTTTACAGTAAATTCATTAAATCAAGTCATTATTTTAATTCACTGTAACAATGCCAAAAAAAAAAATACAATTAACAAAACAATAGCGGACTTAAATCAGATCTCTGAGGTACACCCACACCCAGCACTTACGAGATCTGACTTACTGATTGATGATTATTCATCAATCAATAATCATACAATAATCAATAGTAGTGTGTGTGTGTGTGTGTGTGTGTGTGTGTGTGTGTGTGTGTGTGTGTGGGTGATAAAGTGTCTATCCTTACCTGGGTGCATCAAAGTTGTCGTACGATCCCACGGTATAATGACGGAAAAGTCTCTTTGTCCTCTCGCTGCGGCTGTCTGCAACACACACACACAGCGGCACCCACATGATCACAGGTTGCGATGAGTGTGTGAGAGTGTGTGTGTGTGAGAGTGTGTGTCTGAACAAGGTCTGAAGTTTCTCTCTGAGTTTACTCAGTGTGAAGTATCACATCCAGAGGAGTTTGAGGGCGTTACCGCTAATCACTAGCCCTATACTGTGTTCAAAAATAAAGACGCCCTTACTCACTGCTAACTACAGTGGAGAATCAGGACACGGGTCTAGGGAACCACGATCACAATCGCACAACAATGTTGTTACGATATAGTAAAAAAATCTTACTATTATCAGTCTAATGAGGATGTACTGTATCCTAAATTACAACCCCATCACACACACACACACACACACACACTACGACCTACACATGGCACTATTGTCAAGCCACTGTGGATGTGTTATTATTCACTTATTCACTACATAGTAAACACTCACACCTCAGCCATAATGTTAAACCCAGTGCCAGTACCATGAACAAGGTTAATCATCTCATTCCAGTGGCACCTCTCAGGGGGCGGGACTTATTAGGCAACAAGTGAACAGTTTTTTCATAGTTGATGTGTTGGGAGCAACAAAAATAGACAAGCATAAGGATCTGAGCAAGTACTGTATGACAAATCCCGAATTGTGGTGTCAGAGAATTTCTAAAACTCCGGTCTGAAGAGGCCATGACCTACCACAAAAGCTCTGAGGAAGGAACCGGTGAACCAGAGACAGTGTCATGGGTGGCCAAGGTTTACTGAAGTCTAGAAGAGCTACTGTAGCTCAAACTGCTGGAAAAGTGATCGCTGTCTCGAGTCAGAACACACAGTGCATGGGAGTTTGTCGCGTATGTTGCCCATGCTGACCCGTGTCCTCCACTAACAATGAACATGTGAGCATCAGAACTGGACCACAGAGCAATGGAAGAAGACAGCCTGGTCTGATGGGTTAGAGATGGCACCAGGATGCGCTATGGGGAGAAGGCGAGTGGGCGGAGACAGTTTGATGCTCTGGCTGTTACTTTGACTCATGTCCCACTTACCTAAACACTGTTACAGGCTGAGTTATATATTGCTCATGAATGATTTGAGGAACATCTCAAAGAGTTGGAGTTGTTGACCCGACTTCCAAATTCTCTAGATCTCAATCCAGTCGAGGGTCTGTGGGATGTGCTGGAGGAACAAAACCATTCCATGTAGACCCGACCACACAACTACCACTGGACCTGCTACTGACGGCTTGGTATACTGGAATCCAGGCCTCGACAGGTCTGGGCTATTTTGTTGTCACAGGGGGTTACAGATTATTAGGTTGGTGGTTTTAACGTTATGGTTAATGCTGTAGGTGTAGTTGTCATTTTTTAAATAATCAGGGCAAACCTGACCAATATAAAATTAATTGTTAGGGAATATTGTGTGTGTGTGTGTGTGTGTGTGTGTGTGTGTGTGTTTGTTCCTCACCTGAGCGGTGCTCCAGGCTGCGAGCTGCCACCTCCTCCACACAGTCTGAGGGAAACCACCCGGTCCGTCCTCTGACTGTCCCCTCCCAGTATCCACCCTCTCCAATACTTAGTACTAAAAAAAAAAACACAAAAAAAGGAGGTGTGTGTGTGTGTGTAGTGGTAACAAAAATCATACAAATTTATACATATGTGAACATACAGTCCATAAAGTATAAATGATGCACACACACACACACACACACACACACACACACACACACACACACACAAACACACAAGCATGTGTGAGTGCACCTCAGCATCACATGTGACACATGCATAACATTTCCTACACACTTTTGTCACACATGCATATAAACTTATACACGCACACACAGACGCACACGCACACACACAGACGCACACGCACACAGACGCATGGCAACAGAATACATACACAGACAACGTTTATCCACACCTGAGGAAACACAAAAAGGCACAAACGCACATTTCATGACATTTTTATTGACCAAGGCATGATACTCAAAACCTTTAATTAGTTTACATGTAAGCACACAAACACATGCACACACACACACACACACACACACACACACACACACACACACACACACCTTTGACTTTGTCTCCCTTATTGAGGCTGATCTCACGCTCGCCCTGTGCTGTGTGTGAGCGCGTGGCCACAAACACTCGTCCCGGCACGGCACTGTACAACCGCCTTCTCTGAGCCGGACCTGCGCCCTGTGAACTGATGGAGCCCGGCCTGCACACACACACACGTTTATACACAAGCGTACACACTCACACACATACACTACAAGTACACATATTTAGCATGATTTGCAGATTTAGATTCAGGGTCATTTAATCTAAAGATTCAGGTTGATTCAGTGTGATTTAGTGTAAATCGCTCAGTGTCGTGTAGTTTACTGATTCAGTGTGATCAGTGTGATTTAGTGTGATTCTGTGAACAACACTGAATCATTATGATTCACTGCGAATCTGAATCAGTTTAAATATTTCAGTGTTATTTGATCAAATGATTCAGTGTAATTCACTCTAAAAAGGTGTGAACGATTCAGTCTCGTTTAATCGAATAAATATACTTGCAAGTAACGATGAGCGGGCCCAAGCACCTTGTGCCATCGCCTCCTGCGTACACGCACAACTTGTACACTTCACACACTATATACTGTAGGGCTGATGTCAGTTTGGGTCCTAAATATTTGTTGACCGCATTAATATGTGTGTGTGTGTGTGTGTGTGTGTGTGTGTGTGTGTGTGTGTGTGCAT
>QMIH01001347.1:0-10314 GCA_003987875.1 Clarias batrachus | reverse complement strand
TGTGTGTGTGTGTGTGTGTGTGTGTGTGTGTGTGTGTGTGTGTGTGTGTGTGTGTGTTAATCTCTACTTGAACCACTTCAAGAGTTTTGAGACAGATTTGCACACATTTCACACAAATCTCCTCTTCCTTCACTTTAAACACTCACACACTCGCAAAACCGACACAGTAACATCGAATCTAAACGCCAACACAAGATCACATCACTGAGCGGTCAATCTAACAGGGTTAGCATGCTAGTTAGTTAGTAAACATAACATACTGTACCTGAATATCAACACCAAGAAACAATCTTGTCAATGCTAGCTATCTTTGTCATTTAGCTCTTTAGCTTTGTTTAGCTAGCGAATGAGATTAATGCATTGACTTGCATTAATAAACTCTCAGCTTTTCTTAATATTTTAAAGCCGTACTACAAACACTCTGTCAATCCTGCCATGTCGTTTAAGTCTAAACCACTAATTAACATAATTTGGTCAGTGACAGGACACCACATTAGCCACAAGGAGCCTTTTTAGGTTTACACTGTTTGAAAGTGTTAGCTTAGCCAAATAGCAGTCTGTGTCTTTTACCGCTAATCCATAATAAAAAAGTGGAGATAATTTTTGCTAACACTAAATCTGGTTACGCAAAAGATTTGTATAAAGCTTGTTAATATACAGTATGTCATGTCTCAGTGGATCGTGGGATAGTTCTTTTACCGCTAATCTTTCACCATATTGTCAGCTTGATGTTGCCAAATGTTTATTTATTGATTGATTGATTGATTTATACTATTTTTGACCTATAAAGCACTGAATAGTTGAGTGACGTGGTACCTGAGTGAACTGCACGTACCCGTATTGTATGATTCAACATGCCAACTTCGATCGAAAGGTGCAGGTTATTTGTTGATGCCTCGTATAATGAAAACCACAAACAAAGCTCCAAAGTTATGGAATAGGCTTACAATTAATGTTCAGGACTCAGACACAGTCTCAGTGTTACGTCTCAGTGTTAAGTCTAGCCTGAAGACTTATTTGTTCAGTCAAGCCTTCTGTGAATAGAATATATGAACAATAGATTTGGACTAGAGATACTGAAAAAGGAAAAATGTGGTAAATATGTAACAAATTGAACATTAGGATTTAAATAAAAATAAATACATTTCTAGCACAATCAGCACTTTTCTAATAATTGTCTAATCTTACTATAGAAGTCTATGGCTGCTGGGGAATTTTCAAGGCAGTAACAGTCATTTTTCCTGGCTCCAACATTCCCAACTGAATGCATTTAGTTGTTGTTTTTTTTTTTTTTTTTTTCCAGGCAGTTTTATTTCCTGATCAGGAAGTGATGTAAGAAACGTGTTAGAGAAAGAACTGATGTCTCTTTAAGGATGCACTGTAGTTTTTTTCTATGTAATGGGGATGTTCATTGCCAAGTTTTACAAAAACAAAGTGTACGTTTTAAGCTTTTAAATCTGAATGATACATCACAACCAAAATCACCATCACAACCCCCAACACCCCCACCCTTAAAAAAATAAAATAAACAAAAAAAAATACATATTAGACATCTTCACATGCCTGAGGGATCCTGGATTGTGTTTATCTCATTTTGCAGTCAAACCCATCTATCACATTTGACAGGGAAAACTTGTCTGTTCTGAATAAACCATTGGAACTTTATAGAATCTCCTAAATTGTGTTGCAGTTTCATTACAAACCTAAAGACAGAGCAGCTGTGAAGAAAAGAGGTGAAGTGATTCAGTGAGAGGGAGCGTAAAACCGTAACAACCCGAGCCAAAGTAATTATCACGTCTCCTCGTCTTACACGTTGTGCTTCTTAGCAAAGCAGGTTGTTTATGTGTACAGTAAATGTGTTTATGTTTATTTAAGCTCAACAGGGTTCATTAAGAAAAAAGATGAGAAACATGAGCATCGCTCTACTGACTTTGGTTAAAGAGTAAAATCTGTCATTTTAAGACGCCTGGTACCTTCTCCATTCAGATGTGAGCAGCACTCACGAACATGAACTCAGTTACGGTACTTCACTACATGGTTTACTGTAATGATAGATTTTTTTTAAGTATTATCGAATGATATCTTAACCTCAACCTTTCTTTTTTATATAAATAACTAAAAATTGCTTGAACAATTAACCTATAAGGGTGGAAACCAGGGTGGAAAAAAGACTATGTACAAATATTCAACTGATTCCTTTTAAGGAGCCGATCAACATAAGATCTGAAGGACGTCTAGACTTGTGACAGTAAATATTTACCAGAGATTTATGAGATTGTTGATTATCAGATAATGCTTTCCAGGAAACAGGATGCTAAATGATCTGCAAATAATTTATAAGCATTTCACACAACTGTTTAACGCATACCCAGCACAAACATCTACGGGTATAGCATTAGCTACCTGAGTGAGGTAGGTTAACTAACCTTGTTTTAAAATGCTCACTTACAATTTCAGGGCTGCTGAAATATAATGCTAATATAATCTCGAGGAAAACAGGAACAGCATTTAGCTAAGGCGGCTTGAAAATTGACTAGGCTTGTGTGGTATTATACAGCAGTTAGTTCTGAGCGAGTGATCTGATTGGACGAGAGGCGTTATTCCCTGAGTGCTGATATTAGACAGTAACAGCACTGTGATGTGTGACTATCTGTGTGAGTGGGCGTGTCCCAGGTGTTGTCCAGTGGTTAATGACACTAACTGTGTGTCTCAGCGTGGGTGAGAGTGGGTCTGTACGGTCCGCAGTACTGGGGAGAGAGAGAGCAGCTGCCTGACCACGCCCACATTCACACCCAGTCACAGACGCACTTTCAGCAGGAACACACATCTGATAACGTTATGTCGTCTTAAACAACTCGTCTCACGTCTCTGCACTCATCACGTCTAAGTCCTTCTGAATCGACTCTGAACCGTCCGTGTCGTTCTGTTCACGGCTAACGCTTAGCTACAAAGCTAACTAGCGTCTAACACGAGGCTGAATCCCAAATCCCTCTCTAACCCCTGATCAAGGGCACTACTCAGTGTGTGGAACAAGGTAGTGTACTGTACACCCTACATAGTGCACTAGATTTCCATTTAACTATATTCATGATTTATCTCTGGAACCTTGAAGTTACCGGAGATGATATTCTAAAGTGTAAATATGCAGTAAATCTGGTGAGTTTCTCAGGACTGTCCACCACCTCCATGGTTTATTCTCCTCACCTATACCGCTAAAAGTTTAAAACTACTCTCACCTCCTGTCACATGCTAAATGTATTATAACAAATCTGAACAATAATCATAATCTGTTGTTAATAAATGGTGTTTGTAGAACTGTGGTTTAAAAGCGAGATCACATCGACATTCAGTCCATAGAACAGCGTGACCTTGAGCGTGATATTGCTTCATTATATTGCGAGACCTGTGAACCGTTAAACGTTTTGCAAATCCGTGATAACTGGTCAAAATATTGCTAACAAAGAATGTTTAATATTTTAGAGATTCAATATTAAAGATTCAGCATTGTCTCTGGGTTTCTATTTAAATGTCAGCAAATGTGTGAAATTGACTGTTAACTGCCTTCCTACCAAAAAGGTCAGATTTTCTTCATGTCTAATCTCTTCTATTGAGGCGTGTGATCAGACGGCACTCAGACTGATTTAATCTAAAATGGATCATAAGGTTTTTGCAGGAGTCCTGTGGCGGAGTCTGTGCCAGCTCGAGCACACAATGTCATTACAGAGAGAGAGAGAGAGAGAGAGAGAACACTAACTCTGATATGCATGTAAGTGTTTCAAATATTTCACTTCTTGACTTTTGTCTTAAGAAAAAAAAAGCTGTTGTCTGAAATGAGACAAGAAATCAAAATAGAAGCATTTTCACTTGATTCACTTCATTTCTCAGACTTTTGGACCCCAGTGTGGTTAAAATGGAGACGTTCTTGATCTGAAAAGATTTACAGTGACATATGAAATTGTGCAGTTAATGAATAATGTTAATGGTGACGATAATTAGATTAGTTCACCACACGTTTGCAGAACAACACTGAACACATCAGCCAAGAGGACCATATATTGTCACTTCCTGCCTGCACTGGTCAAACAGGAAGTGTTGGAAATGCTTGTTTCTGAAAATGAAACTGTTTAGCACAATATTTTTAAAGGCTGAATCAGGATCGCAGGAGAGTACAGCTAACCTGAGGCTTTTACTGGAGGTGTTGTTCACTTAATCCTCAAGGTCATGCTGTTGTACTGAATATCAGCACTCCTGTGGTGAGGTCGTCGCTAGGATGGCGCAGCCCAACTACTGAAGATATCACAGCCATTCTGATATTCACTACAACAGCACAACATCGAGTGTGATATTGCGTTTAGACCGTTTCACAAACACCATTACAGTTAGCGTAATTAACAGGAGGTAGTTTTAAACGCTTAGTGGCACTCTGTAGCCATAATATGAAGAGGATACACCGTGGAGGTGATGGACAATCCTGAGAAACCGATTAGATTTACATTATATTTCCACTTATTCCATTTTTATTCCTCACAATGTGGGTTTGCACAGGCAGTTCTGCAAAGGTCAGTTCACAGCTTCATAATTTTTGCTACAGATGGCAAAAATCTTGATGTCTTGCCACCATATTTCTCCAACATGCTCTGACATCATTAGCAACAGCGTAGCAACAAAGCTCTAAGGGAAGAGCAAAGGGGGAAAAAATATGTTGGTTCTGGGTAAAAGCCCCGTGAAAGCAAATAGTTTGTTATGATGAGGACCGCAATGATTGCTTATGAAAAGTTCTTTGATGTGCGCTCTGGGACGACAGATCCCCTCCAGAGATCCTGCTCTTCATTAACTTGAGAATGAATCCTAATGTCAGCATGCACAACTTCTATCACAGTTATCAGCCCAAAAAAACACATTCACTTCCCAGTGATACCTTCCTGGAGATTAAAGCTCCTCGACGTCACATGACACGCCATTGGTACACCAACTAAGACTGACTGCAGACGACCACAAATGACTAGGAATCATGTTCAGTGGACCTACGGGTCATAAAACACTGCAGCTCTGCTGTGAACGTTCTGAGCATGTCCAAAATATCTGAACTCCATGGACGTTCCAGCTGGGAATCACGTCGCTCCAGGGCCTCAAAGTAATGCATAGCAAAAAAAACTGTGAAAGTGGAATCTGTGGAATTTGAGTCGTTTTCCTGATTATGATTTGTGGTCAGGTTGGATCTGTCCTGAATCGAAATGCCACCCAAGTATTAAATACAGTCATTCACATTATGGGCCATGTTCCCAACACTGTAAATCATAAACTTTTCATGTGCAATACACCAAAAATGTGTCATTTCCACAATCGACCCTATTGCGCCATATTTGACCTGGAATTGTTTTATCTGGGCTTCCTCTGCCAGTTTTCCATCTCTCTCTCTCTCTCTCTCTCTCTCTCTCTCTCTCTCTCTCTCTCCCTTTGCCTTTTATGTAGGACAAAGCATGGATATAGAGAGATATTTTCAGTCTCTCTGTCCCCAGAGCATTTCACTGGGTAACTTCCAAGGAACAGACCGCCCCACTTTAATGACACAAAACTGGAGCGTCCGATTTCTCTCTGTACAACGAACACGCGTTTGCCAGTGGCTAAAGCCCCGACACGCGAGTCTGCACGTGATCGCTCACGTCACGTTTTTATCATCCCTCCAATCGCGAAGCCGTACGCCGTCCTCTCATACGTCACGGGACACACCGCTGGGACTGGAAGATCTGAGCAAGTCACCTTAATTCCTCTTCCTCTCAACACCGCCACACCCCACCTTCCCTTCTCCATGTCACTGTAACATCGCGTGATGATGGTTTTACACCACATCGCTGTGGATTCATTCTCTGACAGTAGTGTGGCTGCAGATCACAGGTTTACTCATGTATGGAAGGAGTCTCCAGTGTCAGCGAGTTGTAACAGTCCGAGGTAAAGATGTAAATTTGTGTTTTCTGACATCATCAGGATACGGTACAGTAGCTGCATCTGGATTGATATTATCAAGGGAGAGAACAATAGCGAACCTGGTGAGGGAAGTGGTTATAAAACCATTAACAACAGGAAGTAAAGAATTTCATGCATGTGCCATAACTTTAAATGTAACCAAGGACTAAAAAAAAAGTGTCTCGTGCCCTTCTTTAATAAAAAATGAAAATTGTATTAATAGACCAATTACAGTGATATAAGAGGAATTAAAACTTGGGGACATGATGTTCTAGACAAATAATCACCAATGGTGGTAGAAACAGTAAGTCCACCGCTTCACGTGAAAAGGCTCATGGGAAATCTTGTTTTGTGTTGTTTTGTTTTTACCAAGAGAAGACAAACGAATTCAAGAACAACTTCATGACCAAAAAGAGACAAAATGACTTCACACGGTGACGCACGAAGCTCGCGGTGTTAGAAACAAAAGACAGAAAAGCTGCATTTGCATATATCAGTGTACCTCTAAAAGCTACTCTGTGCGGAGAATTTCCTTCCAATTAGAGGAACATGCAGCAATTCGGTCTGGCAAAGTAACGTGAGTGACTCCTACAGCTCATGAGTCAGACTCTGGCTCGCACTCATATGCACACGTGACTAAATGAAGTCTAGAAACTGCCTGGACCAAAACATATAAATAAATAAATAAATCGCACACGCGTTTGTTCAACCCTGTTAGTTTTGATCACAAACACACATTGTGGTGTTCAGTTCATGTGTGTAAATGATTCCTGAGTCCTGGAAGATGTCCGTGCCATCAGGAGATATGAGAAACCCTCCACAGATGTGATGTGCTGCTGATTCAGTACATTCAGGTGGTCATGTGACTTCATTTGATCTCCACATGACGTTGCTGAGTCTCGACCTGAGCGACTGAAGCGACTCCAGATCATAACACTGTCTCCAGAGGCTTGTACAGTGGACGCTATGCATGATGGGAGCATCGCTTCATTACAGCGCTTCCCTTCTCACCCTGACACGCCCATCACTCTGGAATAGACTCAGTCTGGACTCGTCAGGTCACATGACCTTTTTCCAATCGCTCCAAAGAGGATCTTTAGCCTCTCGGGTAAACTGAAGCTTTTTTTTTTCTGATGAGTCTCACTAACAAGTGTTTTTCTTATGGACACACAGCTGTCCCAATCCTGTAAGTTCTCATAACATTGTGTGTGTGTGTGTGTGTGTGTGTGTGTGTGTGTGTGTGTGTGTGTGTGTGTGTGTGTGTGTGTGGAAATGCTCTCACGTTCACTATTAAACCGTTGAAGGTTCAGCCATTTTTTTGTTGACTTCAAGTTAGAAAAACAAGGATGACATCATCGGGAGTAACTCAACATAAGCCCCACCTACTACAACGTGGTGTCAAAAGGTTTGGTAACACACCAATAGATGGCAGCGAAACACCGTCACCATACCGTCAGTAGCGAATTCTACGGCGAAAGCGACCGGATCTGTGGCGCGCAGGTCTTTTTGATACCTCCTCATATATTCAGTAATCATGTTACAAGATGGTAAGCGGAACATCATGCACATCAAATAATGGAGAATTAAATACGACTCCATATTGTTAGGATTCTTTGTCAGATGATACACGATGCAGGGTTTGCATTCCCATGTTTCATTCACTTCGTGGTTGACTGGTTGCCTGGACTGTAATTATATCTATTCTTATCCAACCACTACTCGGGATCAGCCGTGAAAAAAAGATGATAATAAGAAAGAATAATGAAGAGTAATATTGTAATGTATTTTCACTGCTAGGAGTGTTGTGTTACGCTCTCTAGGGCAAAAAAGGAAGAAGGCTTGTTAGTTTCCGATTGTAAAACCAGTTTAAAACACACATACGAATCACCTCTGAACGCGTAAATAAAAAAAAAAGAAGACACTAGCGCTAGCTAGCCGATGTAACCATAGCAACGCTGACTAGCAATTAACGGAGTGACCCACGGCATAAAAAAATAAGGAATAACAAACACCATGGCTGTAGTGCTAATGCTCGAACTGCTGATTCAACATGTCTGTCCATGGAGGTGTACGTAGAGACAACCAAGTGCTTAGAGGGTAAAAAGCTTTAGTTTTAGTAAAGAGGAAGACACTCAAATGTTTACAAACACACACACACACACACACACACAATCCATTCCTTATATTTTCCTCCCCAAAAAAAGACATGAAGACAAATAACACATGGACACTTTTCTAGTCTACATTTTGGCTCCTGTACAAGTGATCCAGAGTCAATGAATCAACTAATTTGGGAAACAATTAAGTAAGAATCAGCCGGTTTGTATGGACTGGGACGTCTCCATGGTTACCGTAGGATGCTTTGAGAGAGAGAGAGAGAATTCCTAAAGAGAAACTCTTTACAAAAAAATGAGGTCTTCATGGCACGGCCCGGGAGACACAAAACGTTACCTGTTTGGGGAATCAGTGAATCAACTGGTTGCAGAGTCAATGAATTGATTCATTTGGGAATCTTTGAATCATCTGATTCATAATTCACCTGTTTCGTTGACTCATCCATCAATTGATTCAGTGACTCCAAAACCAGTTCATTTAGTGATGGCAGAATCAGTTGATTTGAGATTCATTGAATCGAGGCATTTTGGAGTCACGAATCGACTGACAACTCACAGGATTAAACGATTCAGCAGCCACTGACTTATTTGATTCGGAAATCAGCTGTTTCATCGACAGACGAATCAATTCATTCAGTTCATTTAGCGATTACACATTTCAGGTGCTTTGAGATTCAGGGAATCGACTCATTTTGGAGTCACTGAATCAGCTGAGTCGCTAAACAATAGAAGAGCAGACCTCAGTCGAGACAGAAATCTTAATTAATGTGGGTTTGTTCTTACACATTTTGCAGTTTCTACCGTGACAGGATTGACGATGCAGGAGAGTAAACAGCATTTTCATTACTTTTTAATTATCATAAATTATCATTAGAGAGTTCTAATCAGCACTTTATTACTAAGTCGAGATTATTAAGTCGAGGAAGGCCATGAGTTAGTTCATTTTTTCAAATTAAACTTAATAAGAAGTTATTTTTTCGGATCGTTCGGCACTAGCGTGACATCTCTGTCTTATACTGAGTCTGCAGTCGTGCACTAACGACCTCCTCAGAGTTTAATCCCCATTCGTCTTCCAACCATTTTAGGTGCTCCCTCCCTCTCTCTCCCTCTCTCTCTTTGTCTCTCTCTGTCTCTCTCTCCCTCTCTCTGTCTCTCTCTCTTTCTCAAGCATTGCATGGTAACCATGGAGACGTCACGGTCCATCCAAACCGTGGCGATGAAGCTGACCACTCGCTCAGGATCGCCGCGGTGTCCAGGGTTCAGAGTCGCCTTCTCAAGTGGACACTATCTCGCACTGACATCACTGGACGGACAGACAGATGGAGGACATTTTTTCATCCTGAAGGACGCGTCCTGTATAGCGCAGCTACAGTAATAAATGCTCTTATCCATGATGAACAACACATACACCAGAACAGCACTTCACTGTAGGCTTATTTACTTTATTGAATGATTTCATTTCCTTTCAACTACACAAGTGTCTTGTTTTTACTATTTGTTGACCTGAAATAGTTCCACAGCATCCCTGCTGAATTTAATTACCACATGTTTAATTTTTACTAATAACAAACTCACGATCTTTTCCTTTTCTTGTGGCACAAAGAGATGATGGGTGGGGTACTGAACCAGGGTCCGGGACACAAGTGTCAATCATTCCATAATAACATGCCCATTAGCTCATCTGCTATGTTAATTAGCCAGAAGGAAAATTAAAACGACGTCATAGCAGCGATACGAGCTGCGGAATACAGAGCTCTGCTTACAGCCTGCTCACAGCCATGTCTAGCACAACGCTGATGTTTCATCATCAGCTAAGTTTGTCTAAGATCTAATGAGCAACTCATCATGATGATGTCATCCAGCTACATGTCACTCTGTTTATATTCCCAGGTTTAGTTTAGGCATGTGTGTGTGTGTGTGTGCGTGTGTGTGTGTGTGTGTGTGTGTGTGAGCGGTGACACCGAGCCAGAGCCTGACTCACGCGAGCAACGCCACGTCAGATTCCCTCTAATTGGAAGGAAATTAGACAGAGTTGGATATAGATGTCAGAAAAAATCTGCCACGTTAGCAGCTGGGTTTCACGAAAATTCTTCAACCATAACGCTCAAAAAGTGTTCAGATGTCCAGAGCTTTCAAACTGTCTACAAACTCTTACCTTAATCCTTACACAGTTCTCCAGCAAACTAACACAACATGTCTCTCTCTCTCTCTCTCTCTCTCTCTCTCTCTCTCTATA
>QMIH01001346.1:110041-156220 GCA_003987875.1 Clarias batrachus | reverse complement strand
TATTCGGCGGGTTTTGACATGCACAAGCTTCACAACCGGGCAACAAAGAGATGTTCCCATAGCGTTTTCACGCAGCATCTCGTTCCCGCTTTATCAGGGAACAGGGTTACAGTCAAGTAACCCGAGACGTTCTCGACATTAGCAAATAAAGAAAGAAACGGTAACTCTTTCCCAACTCAGATGGAGCAGATCTGCACAAACAACTTCCTTGCACCAGAGAAAAGCATCTCACATCTCCACTCAAAACGGTGTAGAGCAGCACAAGTGCCTTGAATAGGGAAGTTTCACAACCCCTGGCAGTTGCTGACCCCCTGGAATGCGTTTCCTCTGGGCCCCAGAACAGACAACATACAAATCTTTAGGGACACATACTATGTTAATCAGTTAAAGTATGTCACTAGGGCAAATATAAAATGATATATGTCTGTACATGTAGAATGTATGATGTCTTTGTGTTATGTTCAACATGGACTTACGTAGTGTAAACAACCTGTACAGCCCTTGCTATAGATGAATGGTTATGCAAGACATGGGATGTTTGGTATCAAATGAAAGCTCTGTATATTCAATGAAATCTTAGTCATATGAACCAGACTCGTGTTAATACACTTTACCTAAATTACTAAAACTTCACTGAGATGGCCTCTCACGTGACAGAGCAAACCACAGGTTAAATGTATGCACAAAAAAGAGGAACCATGCGGGGTGTGACTACGCCCACAACCATCTCTGATTGGAACAAACGGCTGTCGGACAGACCTGCACCATGAGATTAAAAACCTAAGGTCTGAGCAGTCTAGGCATGTTTCTGAACCTCACGCCGTCTGAAGAAAGCAAGCATGCTCTGCTTTCAACCAACGCCTGAACTTTAACTTCTGACCTGTGCCATCCAGCGATCAAAGACTCCGCTCTCCTTGACACGCAAAGAAACTTTGGCTTGAACTCCAATACCACTTGAACGTCGCCTTTGTGAAACGAAGAGGCCCGCAGAAGAAGTCTCAGAGCGTCGTCATCAGTAACCAGGCAACCAACACGCCGCCGAGGGCTTTTCCGAAAGACATCACCTCAACCCAGCACACCAACCAATCAGCAACACTATAATTCCCTTCGCTGAAGGCGAACCAACGAGAACAACCGTCACATAATGCAAGTAAAACAAACGAAGCTTCATACCTTGCTGATAGTGGTGTATGATTCATAACTAAACCATAAGATTAAACCCAAGGCTCTGCTCTTGTCACTTTCTCAGGTCTAGTAAACATTACTAGAACTCCATTAACTTTCACCCTCTAAACTGTTTAAGTGTGTGTGTGTGTGTGTGTGTGTGTGTGTGTGAGAGAGATTAAAATAGCGTAGTTTTATGTAACATAGATTAGTTCAATAAATTCTTGCTTTTTATAAAGAACTGTTGTCTTGGTCATGTATTTTAAAGTTTAAACATTTGCCCAGATCTTACGTTACCTTGCTCATAATTGCTAAATACTAGATTTCATTGGTGGCCATAATGATAAGCAGAACTGGTAAGATACACTAAATTGGGCTAAACGCTGGACGAGTAGTCAATAAAGTGTACTTTAAATACTAAATTTTTATTCAATTCAATAACATTAACCCGAATCCTTAAAGATTTGATTCACCTCTAATCCAGAGTTGAAACTCTACATATGTCACTACAATAACACTGATATATTACAATAAATTACATACAACAGTTCATTAACTATCTGTAACATTACACATAACAGAAGCAGCTAAGATTTAGCTCAGGGATAATTAGCACTAGTTGATAGGCGAATGATTATCAACTAGTGCTAATAGTCTAATAGTCTGCTATCTTAGCTCTTTTAGTAAGCTAGCATTTAGCATAATAATATTAACTTGCTTATAGATCCATATTTGGACAGGCATTTTACACAAACAATGGAGCTAATTGTTTACATCACATATATATGTCCAAATATACAGTGGAACCTTGGATTGTGAGTAGCGTGGTTTACGAGTGTTCCGCAAACTGAGCAAAGATTTTTAATAATTTTTTATTCGGAAACCGAGCAAGTATTAGTTTACGRGCGCCGAGTATCATGTATCACACATGCGACTCTTATTTTGACACCGAGAGTCACTCTCTCTCACTTTACCCACCCACGGCTTCACAAACACACAGAGACTCTGCTCATGCGCGCCCAATTTGACACTGACACACTCAAGCACAGGCGCTCTCTCGCCTTTTCACCCCCTCCCCGGCTTCATAAACACACACAAACTCTGCTCTGTCGCGATTCTTTCCAAAGGTAAGGTGCTGGTTCATTTTTTTTTTTTTTTTTACTTTAAAGCAGTGATTCCCTTAGTATGCGCTCACGCCAGGTCAGAGAGATTTCTTTTTTTTTTCCTGTTCAAACGGTGTTTCTGTGTTTGTGTGTGTCCATTTGTTGTGAAACTTAAGTGATTCCTTTAGTATGCGCTCATGACAGTCTCGCTTTTTTCCGTTAAAAGGTGTTTCCACTGTGTTTATGCATTTGTTGTGAAACTTAAAAAGTGAGTCTGTTAATATACGCTTAAAAGTGAGTCTGTTAATATACGCTCATGCCAGTCTCGTTTCTTTTTTTTCTGTTAAAACGGTCTTTCCGTTGTGTGTGTGTTTGTTGTGAATCTTAAAAAGCGAGGTGGGGAGAGGGAGAAGGAGTGTTACTGTGTAAAACGAGGCGAGGGAAGGGGCTAATTCCACACACACACACACACACACACACACACACACACAAAGTGACTAAAGTGTGCGCACCAACGGAAACACTTATCTGTCAGGATTTATTTGTACTATTATTTGTAAAGGTAAAGTGCAGATTAATTTGTTTTATTTTCATTTTAGAGATTGTATTAATATATTATATGTAGTTATTTTTTGGGGCTGTGGAAAGAATAATTTGAGTTTTCTCTATTTCTTGATGATTTGATTTACTAGTGTTTTGTAATACGAACCCACCTCCGGAACGAATTATGCTCGTAATCCAAGGTTCCACTGTACTATTATATTTATATACCTTAATGAACAAGCTAGTTTCCCTGTGCTAAGCAAGCACTAACGGTTACCATTGTAATATTAGCTTGCTTATGTGAACTCCATATTTGGATGTATATTACAGAGACGCCATGGAGCTGATGGTTTACATCAGTGTTTAATGGTCTAAACGAGACGCTATTCCTTTTAATCACTGACATTTACACTCGGCAAACACTCCAATAGCATTAGCACTGCTACAAAGTTATCATTAGTGCCTAAAACAGTAACATTCGATTCATTTTATATACTAAACATTACCTGTTAAATGTGTCCATTTGCAAATTTTGTGAGAATTATAACGTCATTACGCTATGATTTACTGTATATTCCATCATGATAAGTCCTGATAAGGCCCAGCTTCCACCACCAATCCTGACCACCTTCTATAGAGGAACAATCGAGAGCATCCTAAGCAGATGCATCACTATCTGGTTTGGGAACTGTGCCATATCAGATCGCAAAACACTACAGCAGATGGTGAGGACAGCAAAGAAGATCATCGGGTCTCTCTTCCCTCTATTGAGGAACTCTATACCACACGTTGCATCCACAAAGCCACCAGCACTGTGGCTGATCGGACACACCCCACACACTCTCTCTTCACCCTCCTGCCATCTGAAAAAAGGTACCGAAGCATTCGGGCTTCACATTCAGACTGTGCAACAGCATTTTTCCACAAGCCACTCGTCTCCTCAACAAAAAGGGACTAGACTGAAATACATACACACACACACTCACACAAACATTATCACTCACCTTAACTCAGCTACCTCAAAACTTTGAGACTGAACTGACTAATCAACACAAGCGCAAACACACTGATCTACACTACCAAACTATTGTACACATCAATCTGTAAATGCTCTTTTGAAAAATATTCATTACTGGATTATTTTTTGCACTAACTTTTTGATTTCTTGCTTCTATGTTAAGGAACATTTACTATGACTGTTTTTCCACTACCTCAACTCATCACCTCAACACGACAGAGTATTATGTTGTTATGTCGTGTTTGTCGCACTAACACTCTTGTTTGCACATTTTCACATGCACTTTATGTTGTATGTTGTCTGTATTTATAAAAAGAGAAAAATAATGTAGATAGTCTTCCTCTTTGGGTTGACTAGTAAGTTTTTGTTAATTTATGTTGTAAATTCATGTTGGCAGGTCAATCTGTCTTGTCTCCGCTAGCATTGTCTCTTAGTTAGCTACTTTAGTCTGTCTGTTAATTAATTTTGTAGCCACATGATAATTCCACAACTGAGCAAGGGTAGTGTCACGGTTACTGCTTGCCAGACAAACAGAGACACGAATGCAGAGGGGAAAGTGACACAAAAGACTTTATTGAACACAAAAACACTGGGAACAAAAGGAACAGAAACCAGGATAAACAAACTATAAACATAACAGACAGACAGAGACAGACAGACTAGGAGACATGGAGCTAAACAACACAGAACTAGAAACTAGACACAGAACCAGGAGAACACGGAACCAGGAGAACACGGAACCAGAAGAACACGGAACCAGAAGAACACGGAACCAGAAGAACACAGAACCAGAAGAACACAGAGAGCAAGGAGAACACAGAGAGCAAGGAGAACACAGAGCAAGGAAGACACATACCAGAACAAACAGTACCTACACGAACAGATGCAAGACAAGGACAAGACAGAACTGAGGAACATTTATAATCAMMACAMTAATKAGCACCCTCAGTTCAGGTGAGCGTGACCACCTGACTGAGGTGCATTCTGGGAATTAGAGTCCAACAAAACTACAACTGAAAACAAACACATAAAATGGAGTCAGTGGGCGCTTTGGCGCCCTCTGGTGGTGTCCCATGACAGGTAGGCATTAAATATAATGTACATTTATATATTTTGGATATTTGTGAGGTAAGATGTCATGCATAAAATGAGCTCCTGAGCAGTCCCATGTTTTTACTTTTAAAATATGACTAAACTTCAGCAAAACAGTTGGATCTACTGTAATCTTAAATATTAACTCAAATAATTCTAAATAAATTAGGTGAAAATAGCTCAAAAACTGGACTATTGAATGGCAGATACATTCAACCACATATTGTGAAAGCAAAACCAACAGAAAAGAAACAAAATGAATACACAACTCTCAAAAGACCTTGTATCTGAAATGGTAGCAACAGTGAAACCCCGCCCCTTTCACTTCTCACAGGAGATCCATTCAGAACGTGCCAGATAGCTATAACAACTGTAAAACTCAAACAAAACCCAAACATCTTGTTTCAGGACCCATAATAAATGGGAAAAACTCCACCACCAACCTCCTTTCTTATGCTTAACATAACCTGGCACTCAGTTAACTGCAGTTATTCACAACTAAACATAGCATCTGTAAAGGACAGCAAATTCAGATCTCAGAAGACACAAAGAAAATGCAGGGACACATATTCTTAACAAATAACTTGTACAAGATAGGAACTGAAATTAAACAAAGCAATAAGAATGGCCTGCAGATGATACAATGATCCAGCTCACTTCAACCTTCAAACCACACAGCACTTCAAGAGAAAAGAGAAGTGTGAAAAGCTCCTCTTCACCATGCTCACACCTTCACTCCCAGCTCAGAGACAACTAGCCCTGCTAGAGGTAGAACTGAGAAAGAGTGTAGAGATCACAAGCATGATTGTGTTAAATTGCCCCGAGTTGTGTGTGAGCGGTAGTCGTAGCCTTAATGTGGGAGCCCGCTAGTGACAGGGAGGAATTGGACGTGAATAAATTAGGGAAAAAAAATTCGAGGAAGCCCCCCACCCCCTGCAAAAAATAGCGTTGAAGGAGCAAATCCTTTCTTTCGTTTTTCATACCTCCAACACAGACACTGAATCTCTCAAAGACCAGTTCAACCAAATAAAAAAAAACTAAGGTAACAATACAACAATTGAGAAAAGACATACAGTGGAACCTTGGATTACGAGCACATTTTGTTCCAGAAGCGGGCTTGTATTCCAAAACACTCGTAAGTCAAAGGAAATTTTCCCACAGAAAATAATTGAAATTCAAATTATTCATTCCACAGCCCAAAAAAATAAATACATAAAATAACTACTACAATATATAAAGTAAAAATAAAACAAATTAACTTGCCCTTTACATTTAAAAAAAGTAAAAATAAATACAGAAAAATAAGTGTGTTTATGTGTGCAGATGCTGTGTGTCTAATTCATCACAATTGAGTGCATTAGGTATGATAGAGATATCCTTATTTCTATTGGTCTACAATGTACTCACAATTCGACGTTTTTAACTCCGGATCCTGAGGGAGAACAAAGGACGCGCCACGAAGCGGCGGCCCCGTGGGAAACGAGCCGGCGTCAGGAACTGGCTAAATACCCGTGTATGTGTCAAATGAAATCTTAAAGAAGCATACGATTTGTAAATTAATTCCCTCTCTCTCTTTCTCTCTGTCTATCTATCTCTTTTGTTAGAAGACAGGAAGTGGGTAGACTTTAACATACACATTTTGTTTGTCAGTCAGTGATCATAGAGACAGGATGGAGCTCAGACCTCTCCCTCTCATGCTCTGTGAGTAAATGTTCTCTTTGTTTCTTAATTAGAGTCAGTGAAGGTATAAAGTTGAGTGGGGATTAAAGGGATGTGTACAGTAACTACTCTCAGTAACTCTGATGGTTGAGTGTAAACAAAAACAAAATTAGTGTAAACAAGTCTATATAGTTGAACCTGATATTCTGTGTCCTGCTGTCATCTGCTGCTCTGTGACAACCTTCCATGATCATTTGATCTGTCAAAAAAAAATGACTGCATGGTGTTTGTATTTTGACTAATGGAAGTCATGTTTGTGACTAAATATAATGTCTTAAGCCACTATGGTGGAGGCTCTGGTGATGTTTCATGTGCATTTTTCCCCCTAACTTGTTAGCATTACTTTACTAAAAAAAAAATTAATTACATAAACTTCCATTTTTGTTATCATAATCTGTGCAGAGAAAAAGCTGAGTAATGGACAATCGCTCTAATATCAAACTAACAGACAATGCTTTTTATATAATTTTGTTTTAAAGTTAACTAACGATTATTTACCTACCTGTGTTATAAAAAAAGGGGGAAATGTGCAGAAATTAAGACAATCATTAGTTCTGTACACACGTAGATCAGTGGCAGTGTTAGAGGCCTGGGAGCAGAGATCAGCATGTGGATGTGGTTGATGTTTTTTTTTTTTTTTACAAGTGTAGTGTTTGTAATTCAGCAATGAAGAAGGGGAGGAGGTGTGAAAGTACATGTGTGAGAGAGTTGACCCTGTAAATGTGGAGTGTGTGTATAAATGTGCTAAACAAATCCACCTCCACTAATATTTCTTATGTTGTTACAAAGTTAAAAGTTGGCCAAACTGAAATAACAATTTTATTAACGTGTGAGTGAAATACAGCACGGTAGAGACTGTGTGATACAAAGTGTGTTAAGTGAAGAGATAGTGGGTGAGGCAGGTTGTCTAGTTAATGCCCACTCTTTAGCAGAACAAACATTTGCATTAAGTATAGTTACACTATTAATTAGTAGAGCGTGATAAGGGAGCATGTAACATAGTCCCTTTTAAAATTAGATGGATGCCTTAGTAGATATTAATTACCAAAAAGCCCATGATAATTTCATGCTGTTTACATTAGTTTTATTATATATACAGCTTTTTCATCATTATGAAACGTGTGATATAAATGCAGGTCGACCACTCTTCACCGATTACATACCGTAGGTAAAACAACAGGCAGAGTTAAAGGGATTAGCAAGCCATGTAAACAGGTCTATGACAAAAAAAAAGAAATTATTACTAAGGAAGTATTAATAACCAGCATAGCATATATGGTGTCACAAATCCTTCAGTGATGGGAACGGGATTTTTTCGCGCCTTGCTTATTTTGAAAACTGAAACTAACAGGCACATCTGGCATATCAGCCTCCCTAGCAGGAAGAATGTGACGGGGTGGGACCACTAAACATGACTCAGACACAGTGAAGGCCTCACAATGCTTGTTCTGGACTGCTGCCGTAGCCACACAGGAATACGACAGACAATTCGGCTTTCTTGTGTAGATTGCGGAATATGGCTTAAATGCCAGTCTGCCACTGCCGCTATCAAACTGTGATAGTCACTTGGTTCCCTCTCACTTTGCCCTGGATTCCCGCCTCTACCATTTATTTATGACCAGCCTTCTAGCCATGAATGTCCAAAAAATAATATAAATATCATTAATAACATAAAAAAAATCTATTAACAAAAGGCTTCGGTAAATAAAGTTTTCACCATAGACCTAAACATTGAGACTGAGTGTATCTGAGTCCTGAATATTAATTAAAATGGTAAATTTGGGGCTTTCTAAGAAAAAGCTCTGTCCTGTGTAATAGATTTCATAATATGCAGAACTGACAAACTGCCTGCATTCTTTGATTGAAATAGGCAGGGTGGATCATAAGATGACCAGTTCACTCAGGTACTGTGGTGTAAGACCATTCAGTGGTTTATAGGTGAATAATCGTATTTTAAAATCAATTCAAAATTTCACTGGAAGACAATGCAGTGTGGAAAAGTTTGTACCTTGGATAATGCTAATTCCTTCTGGTTCTAGTATAGAACGTGTTTATGCACCTAGATGAACATCTAGACAGGAACGCGTTACAATAATCCAACCATATAATACATTAATTTTGAGTGGGCCAAAAGTAGGGTTACAGTTAACACTTAAACATTTTTGCTTTATTAGAAATTTACTTTTATTTACATATATTATTATTACATATTAGACATTTTACATTGAACATTTAAGTGCCCAAATAGTCCACCTTCTTAATAATAATAATTTTTTATATCTAAAACGTGATTGTGAAGGTGAAGCAGATAATGAAGTAACTGTAACCCTACTTTTGGCCCACTCTGTATATTTCTTATCTTGGCAATTTTTGAGATGATACCTTGGCAATATTATCTACACGAGCTTCAAATGAACGATTGGGAGAGGTTTTCATGCTTGTTTCCTGGTTTTTGTTGTGCACAAGTCATGGAGAGGTGGCAGGAGAGCTCCAGTTATTTTTTTAGATTGCTTTTATTGTACCGTTTTTTTCTGCTCCAAAACAGACAGTGATGGATGTGCACAAGACAGGTTAAATGACTGCAGTATAGAACTGTATCAGTATCTCCTGTGGCAGACCATACTTCATCATTTGGCACATTTCAAGTCATGTGAAATGGTAGTTCCTAAAAACTTGAAGGTCCACATGGTTGACACAGGGTTCTTGGTTATTGTGAGGGGTGGTAGTTGTTTGCAAATTTCAAGAGTTGGACAGCTGGGTCCTTTGGTGTGTAGTTATTAGTATAGAGTGTGAATGGAAGTGAGGAGAGGACACATCCCTGCAGAGCAACAGTGCTGACTATTCGTATACTAGAATGTAAACATCTAAATCTGTATGCTAACTCCTCCTAGACTAATCTGCTGTTTCCTGATGCTTCACTGACACATAGCAGGGGGACAGTAAGGTGTAGAGGTTTGAAGGAGAGGATTTCTGGGATTATTGGCCGTTCTAAAGCCATAAAAAAAAATAGGTTGGGAGACACTGAGGCTCCGTCCACACGAAGCCAGTGCTTTCCCTATCCGATATTTTTTTTTCTTCGTTCGTCGTCTCAAGAAATATCTGCGTACATATGAAACCACTGAAAACGGTGTAGTATATATATGCCAGACCAGTATGGGGCGCTGTAATTCTGCCATAGAGATACACTATACACGGAGAAGAAGACTTTGAGCATGCGCATGACATCATCGTTTCACAAAATATACGGATTGGCTGTACACACAAAAACGCAAGGGTGTCGTTTTCAGATTTATCCACTTTGGGGCCCGGTTTCAAAAAATAGCGGTTTCAGTCTCCTAAAATGCCGGATCCGTGTGGACGAAACGCCAATACAATAAAAAATGTATATGTATACAGCGAAATGCGTCTCTGTGTGGACAGGCTCTCAGTGCTTCTGTCTTGTCGAGATTAAGCAAAAGCAATTTAATTAGCATCCAGTGTCTACTGTCCTTCACACACTGCTTAACTTTTTGAATTTCTTTTTTTCTCAATTGTATTTGCTGACACATATAACTGTGTGCCATCAGCTTAATAGTGGAAACGAATGATTGCAAATTGCCTAAAGGAAGCATGTAAAGAAAAAACAAAACAAAATTAGAATGAAATTAGCAACTAAACACAAACCCTGTGGAAGACGAAACTTCACTTTAGAACATGTAGACCATCCAGCCCTCATTTAAATAAAATAAGATCTGAGCCAGCAGAGGGCTGTTCCCGGTTTCGTGTAAGCTATTCCTATGTAGACATAAACATAGTTGTTGCGATACTACCTTTTCTAAGATATTGGAGATAAAGGGTCAAGGTCAGGTTTCTTAATTAGGGATTTAATAACTGCTAAATTAAAAAAAATGGTACATTCCCACTGCTGAGTAAAGAGTTGACAATTTTCAACAGGAGTTCAGTTATTTCTGGTATTATTTGTTTGAGAACATATGTAGGTATACAGTAGGATCTAGTACACAATTAGAAAGAAATGAGTGAAATGAGTTCAGTCTCTTGAAGAGGAATGAAATATTCTGTGTGCTGATCTGATATGGTAAGTTCATTGAAAAAGTTCGGCAATCCTCTCTAATGCATGCAATTGATGTGGCGGTTCCTTTGGTGGTCTTATTCCAAGTTAATTTAGCTACAGTACTAAATTTAAATCTAGAATTATTTCATTATTTTCTAGAAGAATGGACTGATACGTTGATGCTATTTGAAACAATAACAATTTATTTGACCTTATTTACATTCAAATATTCAAGCAACCTGTTTTAAAGTGCATGTGTTATCATTATACGAGGGAGCAAGTCGTTTATCTCTAGTTATTTTTCTTTTAACTGGAACTACATTGTCTAAGTAATAAAAAGTTTACTCTAAATATTCAGTTGCCTGATCGAGTTCTCTGCGGTCAGACAGTGATCTAATCATAGTTGATAACACTGGGAGGTTACTGATAGAGCTCTGTGTGGTAGTTGATGTGAATGCATGTTTCATGCGGTATCGCAGCACAGTGCATACATTATTACTACTATACATGTTAAATGAGACAAGACAGTGACCTGAGATAATTTTTGACTGTGGAAATGTCTCTATATTGCTCATGCTTAATCCAAAGGATATTATTAAATGTAAAGTGTGACCTGCCCTATGAGTGGGTTTTACTACATACTGATTTACTCCTACTAAGTCCTTAAATGCTGTTCTCAGAGGGTCTTGATTCTCAAAATCAATATTAAAGTCTCCAGTAATTAATGCTTTGTCTACAGAAATGACCAGGTTTGAGAGGAAATCTGCAAATTTGCAAATTTAGGGAACAGGTCTGAGGGTCATAATTAGCAGGATCTTCTCAGCAGGCTTATTATTTGTGGCTCTGCTGCTTATGTTCGTATAAAGAACTTCAAATGCAATAAATTTGTGTTTTCTCAGCTGGTACTTAACTGAGGAGAGCAAACCTATGTCCTGGTCAGCCAGTCTTAGCGTTAGCTTTGGCTGAACAAGTATGTTGCCTAGGGCGTCATTCATTCGGCCTGCTGTGAGGGCTATAACCCCAGAGCAGGGGGCTGGCTATCTCTGCAATCGACACCTAAAATTTCCACTACAGAAATAATGCTGCTCTTATGCTCAGTAAGAATTTCTCTAGACTGGATGCACTGATATGATGGTGCAATCTTCTCTGTCAGGGTGTTAACTAAAAAACAGAAATCACAGATAATGTAATTACTAATGACGGACAAAGAGTGACTAAACATCATGCATTCCACACACTGAACAAGCTGAGTGTTAGCCATGATAAGGTACCAAATTCGTACCAAATTCCTTGTGTGAGTCTGAGATTTGTTGTTTGTGGATACTCAATAGAGACAGTGTGGATGGATTCCACTTGGTGTTTAAGGCAATAAAATTAGCAAGTTTTTACCAACATTTTTACCACTGACTGTGATCAGGAAGAGAGAAGCCATGTTGACAGTGAGAAGGGTTGAAAAGATCAGTCTGGACATATTGACACGTGGACATAATTAAGTAGACTGATTTAATGAGGATGGCACAATGCCATCTCATAGTTACATAGTATTTGAATGTATCTTTATCTTAGATTACTTTCTGCACAAATTTAGATTTTAGACACTTCGCAAATATTCACACGTCAGATTTACTTGAGGTTCTTGCTGGCAGATACCACTAGATACTGTTTTTTTGCTGTCTTCGCTTCTCCTCTCCTCAGGATGTGGGACAAAAATATGAAAATGTGCTCACATACTCCACTGTTGTAAATAATATATAGGTAGTCCCCTTTGTCCGCCTTAGACAGGAATATTCAATGTAATGTAGACCAATCCACTTGACCAAATTTGTCTGCTTTCCCCGCACTTCCAAAGACCAGAACTAAAGAAATTAATCACACACACTGAGACGGCACACAGTGTTGTCTCTGTGCCTTTAAATTACGAGGATAATCCCAGATGGCATTTTTCCAAATATTCCTAGAAAAATAATTAATAGAAAATAGAAAGTAAAATTAAAATTAATTAACCTGCAGTTTACTTTTATAAGTCTCGTAGAGACAAGAGAGAGCACATACTGTAAGAAGGAGGAGGAAGTGGATTAGTGTGTAAAACAACTTACACACACATACATGCGGCACACACACACATGCGGCACACACACCCAAAATCCCACTGAGTGAGTGAGAGAGAGAGATAGAAGCCACAGGCTCAGATAATAGTGCAAAACCTTCTCACTTATTTTGAAAATTCATTAATTTTTTTTTTGTACATCATGTCCAAGGTTAAATCAATATGACAAACTGTTATTGTCCTTTCGGTAAGGGGGCGTTGGAGAGAAACAGAAAGTACTGAGGATATTTTTACTAAAAAGAGGAAGAAAGAACAGATACATGTACATAAACTCAAAGCATCAAAAGATGTTAAAGTATTCAAGACACTCATCTTCTCTTTATTTTCTGCTAGTGTGATCTCACGTGCAAGAACTGTTAAAACTTACATCACCGCTCTGTCAGTCATTCAGTCATTATAGAGACAGGATGGAGKTCAGTCGTCTCCCTGTGATGCTCTGTGAGTAAATGTTCTCTTTGTGTCTTCATTAGAGTGAGTGTTGGGTATAAAGTTGTTCATCTGCAGTCTGAATGTCCTGAGTGACCAGTGTGACATTCTGCTGGTGTTATGTCCAAGTGTTAAGATGATTATGCTTTAATACTAAAACTACTACTACTAATAATAAAATAAATAATAAAATAAAATTTGCTACATATTTAGTTTCTGTGTGCAGTCAAGCAATAAAAGGCATTAAATGAGCAGAATAGTTACTTCTATTCTAGAATTTATTGTATGTGTGTGTGTGTGTGTGTGTGTGTGTGTGTGTGAGAGAGAGTATGCTTTGTCTACAATATACTGTTTTCATGTTTTCATACTTTTTGTCATGTTCTCTGTTTCTGTTCCCTTTACAGTGCTGGTCTCACTTGTTCCAGAGGCCCATGCTGAAGGTGATTTATATACAGTTTATCCTTTATAATGTGTCGTTTTTATTATTTAATTGCTATTGAGATTGTTATGCACAAGTTGCCAGCTGTTTTTCACCTAATGTTCTCTTCTATGCTGTGTGTGTGTGTGTGTGTGTGTGTGTGTGTGTGTGTGTGTGTGTGTGTGTGTGTGTGTGTGTGTGTGTGTGTGTGTGTGTGTGTCAGTACACACAAGCCTCATCTGGAGTGTGTAGCAGCAAACTTAGCATAAAAAGCATCTGCATAATGCAGTTTTGTGTAAAATCATACAGCGCACTCTAGCAGTCCATCTGTGTACATTTCATATTTCACTGGTCATTAAACTAGCAACAGAAGTTGTAAAACACACACAAACTGATAAAATATTTAAAAGACATACAGTTTGTCTTAGTTGGTTTCCTCAGGAAAACACCACACCACGCAACTAGGAACAAATTAAGTAAAGTAAATTCTTTATTTTGTCACATATACATTACAGCACAGTGATATTCCTTCTTCGCATATCCCATACCTGGGGTCAGAGCGCAGGGTCAGCCATGGTACATGGCGCCTGGAGCAGTTAGGGTTAAGGGCCCAACAATGGCAACCTGGCTGAGCTGGGAATCGAACCGCTGATCTTCCGATCAGTAACTCAGTGCCTTCTGAGCCACCACTGCACTGAGGAAATATAAAGAAAAATGTATGAGATTTACAGGACGGTCCGTGGTTTAGTATTATATATTATTGTTATCATTAATACTTTCAGCCCTGTTAATTACACTAACTGTCAGTTAATATTGACACTATCACACTTTAGGTTGTTGCCTTCATCACTGGGACCACGCCCTCATGCCTATGACCACATCACACCCATGCTGATATACAGCACAACAGCACTCCCTCTCTTGTGATATTGCTTAAATATAGTATAGTATATTACATCATTATATATTAATACAGCCTCTGTGGTTAATTTTTGTATTCTTTTAGAATTTTAACCAAGTAAACAGGAAATCTGATCTCATCATACAGCCTTAATACACAGTAGCAGCTAGCCAGTTAGTTCATTTAATGTTAATTATTAAATGCTAATACATGAATGACTGTTAAGTCTGTTATGTGAACTGCTGCTCAGTGTCAGACCGTAAAGCTCTGCATACGCTGGTGAGAACTGTGTAACATCTTAGGAAGTGAAGCTTTGTAAGGACATTTACAGGATGCGTTGTATCAGCAGAACACACAATATCACATAGGACGTCTCACTCTATCCATGCGCTCCTTGCCCTCCTGCTTCCTGGGAGGCACTACAGTACTCACCTCTCTCTCTCTCTCTCTTGTTTGCTCACTCACTCACTCACTCACTCACTCACTCACTCACTCGGCTGCTGCCTGCTATCAGTGTGCAGGACGTCTGTATTATCAATTTTAGTAATCAACCGAACAGAGACTTTGCCACTCACATTCACCATCCTGCATGTTAATGACACGAATCAACTGTTCAGTTTAATTCCAAAATGTTTGTGTGTTTGTGGATCACCACTGTAAACATACAACTGCAATCATTTTATAACAGAATTTTGTATCAAATGTTAAATCTGCTGCTTATGTTCTTAATGAAAAAGAAAAAACAGCTCTGACTCTTTCATTATTTCATACTAACAGTAACACCCATACCGACACTGACAGTGAGTCCTCAGAGCCCATTCTACATTGGAGACACCGTCACTCTGAGCTGTGATCTGCAGCCGTCCACTGGAGGGGAGTTTCTCTGGTACAAATATAATCAGCAGCTTCAGCGTTTGAACCCTAAAGCATCGTCCACCAAGACACTTAATTTGACATTCCATAATTCAGAACTCACATTGTATCAGTGTGGAGTACAAAGGCATAACTCCCAGAAAGGAGACTACATAGAGTACAGTGATGACGTCAGGATTACTGCAAGAGGTACTGCATTTTATTTTCTTTTTTTTGCATGTGGTCACATGATTACGCGATCACGTGCACACACTCTAACAGAAACACTGTATTAGACATAACACAGAAACACATTTTTCAAAGGTAAAGTGCAGGTTAATTTTTTTTTTTTTGCTTTACAGCAGTGATTCCGTTACTGCGTGTGCGCTTGAATGTCATTAGAGATACGTTTTTCACGATATGGGAGTGTTTTCATTAGAGAGAGAGAGAGAGAGTGTGTGTGTGTGTGTGTGTGTGTGTGTGTGTGTGTGTGTGTGTGTGTGTGTGTGTGTGAGAGAGAGAGAGAGAGAGAGAGAAATCATCGAACACAGTAGCCCCTTTCCAATCAAATAAGAGAGGAGGGAGGGCTACTGTGTAAGACAAGGGGGAGGGGGGCAGTCATTTCTCCTCTCATCTTACTTTAATTTCAGACACACGCACAAACACACACACAGCGTGAGCGCACAAACACTAATGGAAACACTTATCTGTTGAGATTTATTTTAAGGTAAAGGGCAGGTTTATTTATTTTCTTTTTACTTCATATTTTGTATTAACTATTTTTTATATATTACTTTTTTGGGTTTGTAGAACAAATCAGCTGAGTGTTTTTGATATACAAGGACCCTTCCGTTCCGCAAATGCTCACAATCCAAGGCTCCACTGTGATGTTAAAATAAGTTAATCAAGGAGATATTTATTCTCACATGTGAAACAAAATTAGTGGATGTAAAGCGATGTAAAGTGGATAAATAAAACGTATTTAACATAAATAAATAAATAAATAAATAGCAGCTCTAGAGACAGTGCTTCCAGAGTAACATGTAGATATCTCACATTAACAAATTGTGATGAAGAGATTAACAGATTTAACCAAAAAAAAGAACAAAAAAGTAGTAATTTATGCGGTGTTCTGTAAGGAGACTTTGGTTTTATTTACTTTTAGTGCCAGTACTTTGATGCAGTCATGGTAACGCTGTAGGTACATTGCAAATGTCAGGGATGGAAAGGCTTTTACCATTTAATGAAAAACATAATAAAAAAAATAATTAAAAAAAACACAAACAGCACTACACTGTAAAAAAATTTGGAGTAGGATTTACTTGAAAAAAGCTTGGAAACAATTTTCAATTTTTTAAATTAAACATCTTTATCCTATCACAGATTTTTAAATGTGTTTTTGTATACAAAACAGAGCACAAAAATTGAACGTGAGCTGCTTAACTGTAATCTTACATACAACACTGTGATGAAGCAAATAATAAATAATAAAGTTTTCTCTCGCAGCACTTCACAACTGCATTATAACGTTCTGCATTACAATGTTAACCAATGCAGTACAGAACAAACTTTGCTCTAATTTACATTAACAAACTTTTAAAGAACATGATCACTTGCCAAACAAATGAACTGCATACAAGACAACTAAATGAAAGCACCTCTGTTGGTTGATCTGATTCTGTGTGGTGTCGGGACAAATGTATTCGAAGAGCATTAAATGTTTTAAATGAACAAGGGCAATCAGCATAAAGACAAGGGATTGATGACTGACACCCAGAATTTCCATGTTTTAGTCGTAAGTGTTTTAAAAGTTGTAGTCTTTTGTTTGACTCAAAGCTGCATTTTTTACACAACCACCTCATGCTCTCGCACCTGCAATAAACAAAAGATGCACACATACAGTACATGCACAGACACACATATAAACCAATCCAGAAGAACTTCCAGTTTAGTTTTTTTTAACATTTTTAACCAAATAAAAATTTTACACAAACACCCTAAGATTTAATAATGAAACCAGAAGTGATGCTTGTGTGTTTATATCTTGCAAAGTTATATGTATATGTGGTTGCATATACGAGTATATCTATAGAAATCTGTCATACTTCAAAGTTAATCAATGTTGTATAGACTGTAATAGGTATTGCCAACTTACCTTGCATGAGCGTGAATGGTGAGTGCAATCTGTGGAACATATGTTATAAATATTAAGAAATGTTAATAACAACGTGGCATTGTTATTGAAATGTTAATAACAAGGTGAATGCGCTGATGACGTATCAGATGTTGATAACTTGTGATAACAAAATGATCAAGTTATTGGGACGTGAAGAGACCATAACAAAACTCACCTGAACACATACAGTATTAAGTAATGCATTATGTCCAATAAGGAATATAATCTCTTTTTACTTGATTAATATACATCAAATGCTTATCGATTTTATCTATGACGACGCAGTGTAATTGATGTGGACTCATGGGGGGTTAACGGCTTTCACGTTTAAAATGAAAGCCCACCCATCTCGGGGCTCGGGTATCAATCATTCCGGGTCGTAGATATGACATACGAGGCTTTACGTGTTCTAATTAGAAAACGAGTATGTATCATTCATAGATAATTTATTCACACAGGTGAACACACAAGCAATTGGGTTGTACTACCATTTGTCACGACGTGCCGCTCCGCTCCGCTCGCGTCCGGCAAAGTTTATTTCAAAGTTCACTGTACATTAAAGTTCTCCGACGATTACAGGTAAAATACAAGACAATTGTTTTCGACACAGAGGCTAGTTGCTAATAACATTTGTTTGTGCAAATCGGTTGTTTTAGCGAACTCAACTCTATCAACGCGCAGTCTATGGTGAAATCTTTAACCACCAGGACAGCTTAATAGCTCTATACTTTACTGCAACCGGAACTAAATTGACCAATAAACAAATATTTCATAACTTACCGCGTATAAACCTTCTTCGAGAAAATATCCGTTGGTTTTCTTTTCTTCTGCGTGCAACTTCTGATCCAGGAGAGCATGCGCATAGATTGCCTGGCTTCGTGGAGTAAGCTTTACTTGAGTTTGCCATTTTTGCATTAGCTCATTAAATGACAAAACACAAAGTAAATAATACTTGGTAATTTCCATTTGAGTTTACTCCATTTGATTATTATGTATACAAGTGCAATACATTACAACAAAACCTCAAATAGCTTATTGAATTAAACGTAACATTTTCAAATAAAAAGACAAAATAGAATTTGTTTGTAAAATGTACTTAAATTATACTATCTTTATTTACAATCACAAAAAAATCATTTTTTACAGTGTAGAAGGACCAGCCTGCATTTAGATAAGGACCTACTACAAGGTTAGCATTAGAGTTAGACTTATCGTGCCTTAGCATTATAATAAACATGTCTATAACAAGAAATATTCCCCCCCCAAAACATAAACTAAAATAAGCAGCACATTTTAAATGCAAGATGAATACAACTTAATACCCTTAGGCACAAACACTTAATTTTTTTTTTCTGTTAACCATGAAAAAAACTTGTTTTTTGTTATCATACACATAAGTTTATTAGATAATTTAAATCCGTAAAGGGTTTAATTTTTATTTATGTAAGCTCCATAATATTCACAAAACCGTATGCTTTTGTAAAATAAAGAAAATAAATGGGGTGCACTTTCAGCCATCTCAGTCTCCGTGAAAAAAGATTTTTGAAACGCGTCAGTAAAATAAACTGAAACTCAGCAAATACTTCAAAGACAGACATAGAAAACTTAAGGGGTCTACTTTTAGAATAATCGAAAAACAAATTCTCAGTTTATGTAATCCATGTGAAATGAAAGAGAGGCACAGAATTTCTGACACACTTCATCATCTAATAATGACTTGAGGTAGGACACGCTCTCACGCTATTCACAGAGAAAACAGTCCGGGTAATCTACATACAAGGCCATGGTTTCTACACAATGGAACACACAGAGTTTCCACAGTGATTCAGTGAGTTTTCTGCGTGTTTGGAAGATGACACGCTCTATACAGCCGAGGAAGCTCTTCAGAATGTTCTGGACAGTGAAGAAGAATTTACATTTTCCTCAGATGAAGATTGCAACTCCGACGACGAAAGGGAGGATTTTGAAGAATGAATAGATCCAGCAGAGGATTCACGCAAGTTGTTATAACAATGAGTAAGTTAGTCAATACTATTGTAGGATTACAAATTTATAAAATGTTAAATCTAAGTTCCAATAGAATAGTATATAAACTGAAAAGTTATGTACATTGGGTTTTACATTTTGAGGTAAAGATTATGACATTCTAAGGACATCAAGTCTGGTAGCCCAGGTGTCTGAGACATTAAACTTTTGTCTTCATGTACTTCCTGACCACTGGGTAGGTCCCAAGGTAAATGTGAATGCTAATCTCAAGGCCAGGCCGTGCCTTTGTCTCTATGATAATGTGAAGGTCTTGGCGATACTGTCAGGCTGATTAGATTAGCACCTACACATTTCAAAGACAGTGTTATGCTGATGAGATCAGGGCTGGGGAACTTCCGGTACCAGGCTGATTCCTGTACTACACTATGCTTTGTTTAAATTGTCTCCACCTCTTTGTATCCCTCCACCTTGTAAAGTATAAACTCTCCAGAACAGAGTCATAATTTTTAGACTTGGATGACTGCAGCGACGTGCAGCAAGTTCTCAATAAAGAATAACTTCTGCTGGAAAGATATCCCAACGTCTCCTGGCCTCTGATTCAACAAAGGAGAAAAAGTTCACAACACTATATAACTCTTATTCTGAAAATATAAAACTAATGTTAGCATATATTTCTCCTCACTTCTTCTAACTTTTGCTAGCTTATGTGAAATATTATCTTTTAATGCCACTTACATATTTTAGAGTAGCATGGAGATAACACTGCTAATCATGCTAACACGTTGCCTTATGTAGTTTAGCACAAACATGTTATTTCCTGGTAGCTAAGCTAATGCTTATGCTTACATATGTTTGTAAATGTTCTAATGTATTTCACCTTGTTTTGGATAGATTTAAATGATCATAGTTAATATATATTTGGCTCAGTTTTGGTTAGCTTATACTATTGGTAATGTCATTTAGCACAAACAGGGTAGCTCCAGTTGGCTAAACTAAGGCCTTATGTAGTTAAGAGATGTTTATGAATATTGGCTGTGGTGTAAATGTTTAGCTTGTATTTACAAAGATCTACTTAGTCGTAAACGTTTGGAATGTGTTAAATATGAATGCATAACATGTCTGGTGGATGGACTTTGCTAGTGTCTAGGGTGTAAATGTCTAGGAGATGCACGACATGGTTTGTGGCCCATCAACAGATATTTGTCCAGATATTTGTTGATGGTCCCCATCAACTAATACAGAGGGGCACAAAATTGTTACACACTTTCACTCTTGTTATCTCTGCCCTTTTTTAAAACTCAAATTGAATTTTGGCAGCAGCGTGTAGTACTATCTTTTCTCTAAAAATGTCAGTTGTATCACCATCATTGATGCGGTCATGTGACAGGTGTATATTTTTCATGTTGAAATATGTAAACATTTTTTTGCCTCTCTGTATATATTGTGCATTCATACCCATTAGTTGCATATCTGTTTATTCTGAACAATATAGGCTAATATTTTTATTTTAATGATTTGTTTTTAGAAATGTGTCTGCATCACCCTTGACATCACCAGCACCACCCCCCCCCCCCCCACAGACTCTGTGATTCCGCAAGGGAACCTGGACCACAACTGCCGTCTGCTTACTCACATTCTCCCATGAGTCTATTTGAACTATTTTTTGTTTGTTTGTTTTTTCTCAATAAGCGCTGTGTGTCGACTGTGCCACAACATGGCTCAGGCTACCAAAGCAACTATGAACTTCACTACACTGCACAGCAGTGTAGATTTTTCTACACTTTTTGAACATTACTGTCACCCTTGCTTTCACTGTGCATAAAGACCTGTATATGGTAACCTGTCCCATAAAGAGTTTATGGAATAACTTATCAAACAGCTTTGTGGTGTCTCACAGGAAGGAAGGAAGGAGAAAAGGACAAGTAGTGACCATGTAGCAGTTCAAGGAGCTCATTTGACCTCAGATGCCAGAGATGTTGCTGGTCGCAGGTTGTGTGTGCATTGCGAGGCGGTGCATGGCAAGCGGCAAAAACACCTTGGAAATGACAGGGATGCAGTGTTACCCTGTGGCTTCAGTGTTCTTCAGGAACTGTGGATCACAGGATGTGTGACTCTATAAAGCATACACATATTTTATTGTTTACTGTTCTTGTTTACACCATTTTTCTTTGAATATAATTAATTTCCATTTTTATTTTGCACTGTTCCCATTGCAGTTTTACCCAGAATGCATGGTTTTACAGTTTTCATTTATCTTGAATTGTTCCCGGCGATTCCTGCAAGGGAATTTTGAGTTATTCTAAATAAACTACAAACAAAAAATATGTTTTTGTTCTTAAATACTTTTCTTGTACTCTTCAATGTACACTGTGGAATGGAATGTAACAAGAAAGGATAAATGTAAAGCCCCGCCCACTAAGAACAGTGATAAGATCACTTAACACTAGACAATCAGTGCTCTCTATCTCTCTCTGTCTGAAAAGATTGATTGTATCGTTTATGATTTGCAGGTGTGACGGAGCTGCTTGCTATCAACATTGTATTTGCAATATTAGAATATCATGTTCATTATCTGGCAACCCTGCATGTAAACATCAATCAGGTTCACTTTCTTTAGTTAGAAACTGAACCAATCAAGATTGTGTACCAAATGTTAAATTTGCTGTTTATGTTGTAAACTGAAAAGCAGCTCTGACTTCATTACTTCACACCAACAGCAAAACCCAAACCGACTGCGAGAGTGAATCCTCAGAGCCCATACTACACTGGAGACACCGTCACTCTGACCTGTGAGCTGCAGGAATCCATTGGATGGGAGTTTTTCTGGGACAAAACTAATCAGCTGTTGCAACGTTTAAGCACTGAACCAGTAAACAACACACTCACTGTGACAGTGAATAATACAGGAGACACAGTGTATAAGTGCAGAGCACGCAGAGATAAAGCCTGGGCACACACAGAGTACTACACTGAGTACAGCAAGGAAGTCAGAATTACTACAAGAGGTACGTTATGATTTTATTCATTTTAACAGGATTGGCGTTAGAATTGATGAAAATTAAAATTATGCATAATTATCATTATTTCATGTTGTCCTATAACGTTTTATAAAATTTTGAAATTAGTAAAAAAAAAAAAAAAGTAGTTGAGACCAGTGAGCAAGGCAAAGTAAACTTCGTTCAACATGTGTTTGTCAGGGAGAGATTTAATCTTTTTTGCCAAATAAAGTTTTTTTATTGTGTGTGTGTCAAGTACTGATATATTTAACTTATTTTAAATAAGTAAATGAATGAATGAATAAATAAATAAATAAAAGCAATAGTGACAGCACTCTCATAGAGAGAGGGATGAAAAGACATTCAGCAGTAAAATGTAAAATAAGAAAAGAAACACAAACAGCACTAGAATTACCATCCTGCATTTGGACAAGGAGCTAGAGATTAGCATTAGCCTCATCCTTACCATTTTTTAGCATTAGCATGAATACAACTATAACAAAAACAATGAGCCCTATGAACATGAACTGGAATAATCTCGCCTTGCACTTCCTACTGTATCTTTGTACAAGACAAATCAGTGCTTTCTCTCTCTCTCTCTCTCTCTCTCACAAGATTGATTATATTGTATATGATTTGTGAGCGTTAGGGAGCTGCCTGCTATGCCAAGCCTCTGCCACTCACAGTCATTTCCCTGCTTGTTAAAGATGCTCTCATAAAAATGGAACCGATCAATACTTAGTATCAAATGTTAAATCTGTGGTTTATGGTGAAAAGGTAAAAGCAGTTCTAATCATTTCATCCTAACAGCAAAACCCAAACCGACTGTGAGAGTGAATCCTCAGAGCTCCATCTACACTGGAGACACCGTCACTCTGACCTGTGAGCTGCAGGAATCCACTGGATGGGAGTTTCTCTTTTACAAAAATAATCATCAGTTACAGGATTTCAGCACTGAACCAGTAAACACCAACACACTCACTGTGACAGTGAATAATACTGGAGACACAGTGTATAAGTGCAGAGCACGCAGAGGTAGAGCCTGGGCACACACAGAGTCCTACACTGAGTACAGCAATGAAGTCACGATTACTGCAACAGGTACTTTATGATTAAAATAAATAAATACATTAATTAATTAATAAAAAATATATTATTATTATTATTATTATTATTCATGTTTTTACAAGTGTTTGTCATAATGTATATAATCCCTAGGATACATGTTTAAAGATTTACATTCACAGATTTTTGTATATTTAACAAATATTTTCTTTGTTTCTTTGTTGATTAAATAATAAAATTGATAAAAAGAACTGTAACGTTTCTACCGCTCTTTAGTCATCTTTCTAAGACAAACTCAGCATGATAGTTTAGATATGTTAATAATAAAACCAAACCATACAGCATCCATAAATCCTGATAATCAGGTGGTCAGTGGAGACGCCGTCACTCTGAGATGTGACATACAGGATGAAAGTGTGTGTAACTGGCAGTACAGCTGGTATAAAGATGCTGCACACAGTCCTGTCAGTAGTGAACAGCTGTACACAATCAGTGGTGTTGAAGTGACACACACGGGTAACTACACCTGTAGAGGTGTGTGATGATTTTATACTGTAAGATGTGTGTGTGTGTGTGTGTGTGTGTGTGTGTGTGTGTGTGTGTGTGTGTGTGTGTGTGTGTGTGTGAGTTTGCTTTGGTGTCACTAAAAAGTGAAATTAAACAGATTAATCTACAGACTCATTTTGTATTTCCTGTGTAGCACAGAGACCACGTGCAGTACTGAGTGTATCTCCACAGAGCTGGCTGACTGAAGGAGACTCAGTGACTCTAAACTGTGAGGTTACAGACTCCTCTACTGACTGGACATTCAGCTGGTATACAGTTGTTTCCTACAGAGTCAATGATAGCCATATCATGTATAAAGAGCTACTACCCTCAAACAGCAGAGGATCTGGAGTCTCCTACACTCTCAGTGCTGCTGCTCTTAAACACACAGGAGTTTATGTGTGCAGAGGAGAGAGAGGAGAACCAGCCTTACACACACAGTACAGCAATCTACAGCCACTATGGATCACTGGTGAGGAAAAATGAAACAACAGTAATTTACTGCACGATGTGGTTGTGTGAATGTGATTAATATTTCTAAAGGCAATCAAAGAGCCATAAATGCTGATGGAGTTTGAAAATGATAATCAGACACATGTACTGTATTTTAATGTGTTTTCCTACTTCTTTTGTCTTTTTTTTTTCTGAAAACAAAAATCATTGGAAAGATTATCATGGATTGGAGATCTATAGAAAAGAGAAGAGCTTTATAAATTCCAAAAAACAGAGCAGGTCAACACAAGAGATGTAACTTATTATTAAAATATAATTCTAGATCAACAGATACAAAGATGATGTTAGTAGAATGTGCAATATTCCTGGGTTGTTTTAATTGTTTTTTAACAACATACATGTTGAAATAATGTAATTAAAATCATAGAGTCTAAACACTTCAATGATCCACACTGCATTCACAATCTAATCATGGCTCTGAACTCTGCATTGTGGGAATATACATGTGCTGCTATAATGTCATCTACAATGATATCAACAATCTCTGTGTTGCTTTGTGTCTTTTCTGTGTTCACAGTCCTTGTTTTCATTTTGTTTTTTGGTCTTGACTTTTGTGATTTTTCCACATTTATGATTATGGATATGACCCATGCTTTAGACTGTGGATTTAATTGCACAATTAATAAGCATAATTCTCATGGTGTTGCATAATGAACTTATTAATATTCACATGTCTCTCTTTTGTGTTTAAGGTGAATCTCCTCCAGTCTCTCTGATCGTCAATCCCAGCAGAACTCAACACTTTACTGGTGACTCTCTCTCACTGAGCTGTGAGCACCAGAGTCACTCTACTGGATGGACAGTGAGACGATACACACACAGTGAGGGAGTGTTAGATTGTTCATGGTGGGGATCAGTTACAGGATCTACATGTAATATCAGCTCCCTCTCCACATCACACACTGGAGTTTACTGGTGTGAGTCTGAATCTGGAGGAAACAGTAATCCTGTCAACATCACAGTGCATGGTGAGTCTTCATCTAGTGTGTTTGTTGTTAAGGGTAAATAGAAAGGTTTAGAAAAAAATATTCAGACCTCTTATCATTTATGCACTTCTGCTGTGTGTGTGTGTGTGTGTGTGTGTGTGTGTGTATCACTGATGTAAGGGTCCACCCTTAGAGGGCACTGTGTGCACGTTTGTGTTTTTTTGTAGTTTTTGTTAGTCGACTCTATTTCCCAGAAGGCACATCGGTCAGGTGATGCGGGTGCTCATCTGAACTGTGGTAGCTCATTAGTATTGTCATGATTAGCCGGTTGTTCTGGAAAACTGGGTCGAGCATTAATACTGTCAGTGGACGGTCGGTTTGGTTCGATTCGGTTATATGGTTTCTGAGTGTAAGTGTATCGTTTTGTTTTATTCTGTGTTATATTTAAATACTGTGTGGTATGTTTCTTGTTTCCCTTTGTCCCCCCTTGTTGCAAATCAAATAAATTGCTGTTGTTGGGAATCGAACCCTGGTCTTTCGCACAGTAGGCGAAACACTTACCACTGAGCCACCAGTGCGCTATAGAGTTTAAGAAGGTGGAATTTTAAGGTGATGGTTACTGTTACTTACGTACTCACGATTACTTAAAATATCAGAAGGTTCTGAATACTCAAAACGGTCTATTAATTTGACCTAATTGCAATTATTTACCTTAACAGTACTCAATGTCTTTTGAGCGTTAGGGTTTACGGTGTATAATAAAAGGGAAGCCGATGTCAAATGTGCTATATTTAATGCTCTCATGGGTTTGGGGTAAATCAACCCTGAGATTAAGTTTTACCAAATGGTACGTTAACCCAGCTTTCTGGAATACACCCCAGGTCTTTACGTACAAACAATTTATTTTTATTGCAAATTTGATTTATGATGTTTGTTCTAGATGGTGATGTGATCCTGGAGAGTCCTGTTCATCCTGTGACTGAAGGACATCCTCTGACTCTACGCTGTTTATATCGCAACACAAAGTCATCAAACCTCCGAGCTGATTTCTATAAAGATGGATCAGTTCTCCAGACACAGACTACAGGAGAGATGATCATCCATAAGGTCTCAAAGTCAGATGAAGGTTTCTACCACTGTAAACACCCAGAGAGAGGAGAGTCACTGAAAAGCTGGATCTCAATCAGAGGTGACACAGTGCTGTTGGGTTTGTGTGTGTTGTAAATCTATTTATTTTTATTGCACTTTGAGATGAAAAATACAAAGAGTTGTGCATGAATAAATTATTATTATAATTATTATTTTATTCTGTTTCATGTTCCTCAGCTGTAGAAGCTCCATTCTTAGTGCTCATGCTGAGCTGTAGTATCATCACTGCCTCTCCATATGTCTTGGTGACCATCATTTTGCTGCTCATATGTTGCAGAGCTTGAGGTGAGAACTCTCAGTACATTATGTAACTTTAATTAGACTTTAGTAGACATGCTGACTTACCCATCATATTAACAGGCTTTTAATAAACCACACCTTTTCCAGAAATTATGTCACCAGTCTCTTCACTGTCATTCAAAAGCAGTAAAACAAGCACTCTTTAAACTTTCTGCTGTGGTGACCCTTCGATGGAAGCAGCCAAAAGATATAATAATAATAATCCTGAAACAATGAACCTGAAAGCTGAATGAATCCTGAAGCTGATACAATGTGAGCCTTAACAGGCTTAAAACTATATCAAAAATGAATGAAACAGTCTCCTCTTTCTCTAGTACACACACACACACACACACACACACTGATGTTACATACTGTATGAACAGAAAGGATTTAGCAAAACCATGTTAGAAATAAATAGACCTACATTTTTATTCTTGTTACAGTTATGATCTGGCCAGAGAAGTTCACTCTGTTAAAAATGAATAACTAGTGCCCATTACGTTTTTATAATCTTCTTTGTCTTTTTATAAAAGAAAACTGACGCTGGTGTATATGGCCTGACGTCTAGTTGTGCTGTTTCCTTGTTTGTTTTGGTCATGTTTTCAGTTGATGTGAGGTTATCTACAGTTTTATTGTGCTATAACTACCAATGACTCTTTAAGATTTGCCTTGAAGTTGGGAAGAAGTTTTTAGATGAAAAGTCCAGACACTTTAGATATTTAAATTTTACTCAGTTTCTGTTCCTGTCGGAGATACCTGCTTAACATGTTGCACCAGCTTACATTCCTCCACACAGAACACATAGATGCCATGATAAACACAGTGCAAACTAGTGACAAACATTATCTCTTAATATTATTCAGGAAAGCACTGAGAGGACAAGTGATGGAGCTTTGGGAGCAATATGGAGTGTGCTGTGACTCAGGTTGTGTGTTTGACATGTCTTAGAGATGGCTGGTGCCTATTGTTGACACAGTCTGGGTCGGATCATGGCGCTTCCGCATACCTGGTGTTGCAGTGATCAGCGCTGCCTCCGTTCTGTAAAGCATTGTGAAGGCATTTTGACTAACTCAGCTTCGATTAAAGTTGCATTGGTTAATGCCAGTTCAATTGTACCAGTGTTATGTATGCAGGAGAAACTATTTCTACATATACATAGAGTATTACTACTATGACTACTTCACACATCTCAGTGATTCTCTCAATATCACAGAAGGAGCTATATCATGATTTCTTCCCTTTCAATACAGATTTGTTAGAAAATGTATAAAAATACTTTTTTCTATTGTTGCTTTTTTGTTAAACCTTGTTATTGCAAAATAAACTGGAAATACACACGTTTTAAAGCATTTGTCATTTTTGGCTGGGGAAATTTAATCAAACTTTTAAAATATTTCTTAACAAAACCAAAAAGGTAAAACCTCACTCAGTTTGCCAAATGTTATAATTTTAATTTCATTGTTTTCATTTCAGTTCATATTTGAAAAGTTTTACAAATTATTGTGAGTGAGAGCCATACTAAATCTGTTTCAGGTTGGGTTTTCTGGGGAAAAATGCATTTATAAATATGAATGGTAAATGTGATGCTCATCTAACTATACAGTACTGAAAATGCATTCATAGTATTTGTAATGATTACTTTCTTCTTATTTATTTATTTATTTATTTATTCATTCATTCATTCATTCATTCATGTTCTACCATTAGTCTCCATCTAACTCTACTGTCTACCACATCATCATTTGTCACTTTTATAGTGATTTATATAAAAGATGTATAGTGAGTTTTATGAAAAGCTAAATTCAAAGGAATAAAAGAATTTATATCAACTGGGCCAAACAGGAAGGCTAAGCGGAGAAGGATGTACTACAAGTTAAGGTGATAAAAGATGCAGATTCAAATGTACTGAGAAGTCAGGGCAGTATTTTGAGAAGGTAGAAGGAGCTGATGAATTGATAAAATGAGAGAAAGAGAAGGTTGGATTAATTGGAATTTGTGAACCTGGTAGTCCAAGGTTTTAATTAGGGTCGAAGTGAAGACAGCTATGAAGGGGATGAAGAGGAAAGCAGTTGTTCTAGATGATCTTCAAGTTGAGGCATTGACATTTTTAGGAGAGGTGGCAGTGAAGTTGCTAAGTCGACCTGAAAAGATCTTTGAAGTTTCCTGATATGGGGAGAAGAAGCAAGATATGTACAGTCTTATGGTGCTAGTCTGCCATACCGTAGGTACAACTGACTGCGAACGTGTTGATGTAAAAATGGGAAAATCCTTGTCAGTAGGTTTGTCTGACATGTTTATAGTCTGGTCAACTATGGTAAGTAAGAATTCGGAGGAAAAAGCGTAATTTATTAACCAAGTCGAGCGGAGCAAAAAACTTGCGCAGCCGTCTCACTCTGGGTCACGTGACCTCTCGAGAAGACACATATTTAAATAATGCTAAAAACAACTCGTAACACTTAAATCCAATCATGAATAGTATGCAATATAAAATGTAGTGAATACAAGTAATTTAATACAACTGTAATAAATTTACAACATACATTTGGCAGACACCCTTATCCAGAGTGACATATATTATTATTAAATCTGCCCTAATCAGCTGTTATATTATGACCACTACGAGGTGTAGACTAAATGACCAGTTGTCTGGTCCAATCCCACAGAAACGTCAATGCAGTATTAAATTGCTCAAACAGGTAAATACTGTTCCTATTTAAAAAAGCACCAGAGCACTCAAGGCACCACCGCCCACCATAAGTGGAGCCCAAGAGGCAAAGAGCCCAAGGCCACACACCCAACCTTCCCAGAACCCAATCTGATCAATCATTTATGGAATGTTCCTGACAAATATCAATCCACGGAGGCCCACCACTCACCCACAGCACCCAAAGAATGCTGATAACCTCCTGGTTTTCAATATGGTAAAGTTCAGGAGTAAATGAGGAATCAAACAAGAATGTTATTACTCTTACTGCATGTCTACATACTGATACATTGATGTGCAGAACTAACATTTCATTGAAAATGTACAAAACACAACAGAAGAAATTAACATTACAGCAGGGGCAGTAAGGTCGGACAATTAACATTTATTTAAAAAGTGAAATACAATATTTTACCATTAAATAGCTTTTATTTCTAGTCCTGGCAGAGGGTTTAAACAATCAGGATTAGATATTTGTAGACCAAGCTTGTACCTAAATCAGGGTATATATTATTTATATCTATAAAGTATATCTTAATTATTGAATATATAAGCACTAAAAGAGTTTACACATTTTGTAGGTATCTGCAAGAGAAATGCTTAAAAAGTGTTAGTGTTTGTGTTATTGTTTTGGTTGTTGTAACTAAACATTTATTCCTTTTTGCTACTGAGCCTTACACCACTAGCATCCAGCAGAGGGGAGCAGCAATGCACAGTGAGAGTTGCCATTCAGGAGAACTCCATTACCCAAAATTCAGGGTGACTAACCTGAAATGAATGCACCTGCCTGGCAAGATAATTAAATCCAGGCCTTGGTTGTGTTGTTTTCAGCAGTGTACATAAACACACTCTCTGCTACTGATGGAGAGAATTTTGCTGAAATTAACTTCCCTTAACAAAATTTTCCTTAATATATTTGGAATACTCACTGGATGTTCATGGAAACAACTGCAGTGTCCTCCAAGCCAGTGTCACCAGGATCATCATTCACAAATGCATGGCATTCTTTAAAATATTAAATGTATTTATATATATATATTAAATATAAAGTATTCAAATGTTTTACTGTGACTATGACTACTGTGTCTCATCACCATACTTATCACCATTCAATACATTTAAATTTAAAACCCATTACAGATTTTTTTTGGCAGCAATTTAGAATTTATAGCATGGACATTATATACACTCTGTCCACCATATAGCACGATTTAGTGCATCTTAACACTAAGTAGGCAAACCCTCAATACAAACCACAGGCGGCAAAAGCTTTCCCCACAGCCCCAAACTCCAGACGCTTCTGCAGCACACCGGATGACAAATCCGAATAGAATCAAGCTCTGAGCCATTATGAGTGATCGTTTTCATGGCGACTTTCAATATCGCTTCTTGATCAGTGAATCTCAGGAACCGAACTAGAATTCTTCTCGGAGCCGAATTCTCTCAGGCAGGTGTGAAAGTGGGAGATCTATGAGCTACTCTAACACACACACAGACACACAGACACACACACACACACACACACACACACACACATATATATATATATATTTAGTGATGCAGTGGCAGTGACGTGGTGACTTGAGTGAAATTCGGCTTTTTTAAGAGGACCAAACCCCAGACCTAATCTTTATTTAAGTAATATATAAACCCTTATATTTAAAAAATGAATGGAAAATTTAAAATTCAAATATTTATTTGTCACATACAGAGTCATACACAATATGATATGCAGTGAAATGCTTATATGACCGTCCAGGACCTTATAAAATGTAAAACCAATTTAGAGGAAATAAATAGTTGAATAAAATAAAAGTAAGTTTGTCTAAAGAGACATGAGAAAATAGAAAAAAATATAAAATAAAAAATACATATACAGTAGAAGCTCGGATTGCGAGTAAAGATTTTTAATCAATTTTCACTTGAAAAACGAACAAGTCTTGGGTTCCAAGTACCAAATATCATGTATGTTCTTGTTTTGAAACCGAGCCTCACATGATCACAACTGAACCAATTGTTTTTCTCTCTCTTGCACTGTGGGATTGTGGGTAATCGTTTCCCCTGCTGGGTCTTAGTGCTCGTCTCTTACTGGTATAATCAACCTCTCTGTTTCAGCGTGTCGTTAGTCCTATGTGTGTGCGCGCAATTTGACACCGTGCCGCACACACACCGACGCAGACACACACACACAGGCAACTGCGCACATAAACAGAAACACATTATTGTATTAATTATATGCATTTATATTTTTGATCTGAGGAACGAATAATTTAGGTTTTCAATATTTCTTATAGGAAAATTTGATCTGGTTTCCGTGTGTTTTAGAATATAAGCCCTTTTCCAGAACGAATTATGCTCGTAATCCAAGGTTCCACTGTATAAGAAATATAAAACCTATCTGTACAAATGTAGGCAAAAATAGCTCATTTAAATGGAAATAAATAGAAATCTCCTGGACGTGTGCAAATGTGCATGAATGTGCAATTGTGCAATGTCCATAAGTGTCCGGGGTATGGACGGGGTCTGGTAGTTCCTTTCCTGCTTAGTGCTGAAATCCACTATCAACATTTGTCGACATTTGATGGACAGTAGTTCGAGATTGAGTGTGCAGGTGTGTGTAAGAGGAACAACGCTGGTGCTGTTGCACCAGCTATTGTTTACCATTAAGCGTTAAAAATGGTAAACGGTAAAGTTTAAAATGTCGAATTTTAAGTACATTGTAAAACAACACAAATAAGGTGATCTCTTTTGTACCTAATGGACTCAATGGTGATTAATTTGCCGGTTTCAAGTTACTGAAAATTAACTTAAAAGACAAAAACAAAGTAAAATAGGTCAGAGCAGTCGTGACGGCAGCCGACCTCACCGGCGCCATCTTCTCCCACTTGAAATGTCACTAGGAGTGTGTATGACTGCACAGTGTGGATAAGATAGGGGTTGTTGCTATTGGTCTTTCGCTGCTTCCGGCAAGGGGTTACCACAGCGCACCATCCAGTCGGCCCATACAAGGTTGGCACAAGTTTTACGCCGGATAGCCTCCCTGACACAACCGTCCCATTACAGTGGCCCAACCTAGAGGTAACAAAAGCATTAACAAGGTTTCTGCATCATGTTGTATCGATTCTCGCCTTGGCAATATTTCTGTTGTGAAAAAAGGCTATTTTAGTAATATTATATAAATGAGCTTTGAATACAAAACTGGAATAAATAATCACACCAAGGATCAGGGAGTAGTTTACTTTGTCTGTACCAAGCCAGCCATTAAACATCACCCCTGACAACATGTTAAAAATCCTATGGTAAACTAGGTGTTCAATAGTAGGGAAAGCACAAGCTTGTGTGCTTTGATAATATGTTGCCAGGTGCCAGATGTTATTTTTTTATTTGTGGGACTTCCATGGTTCTGACTTATTTTATAATGCTCATACTATAAATGGTTGATTGAATTGGGATGTGGGAAATTTTCAGGTCAGATCAACAACTTTGAATTCTTTGCCTGGAACTCTCCATATACAGCAGTGTTCTAATAGCTTTCCATTCTGGCCCGCATTAAACTTTTTCTCAGAAATTTCTGCTACATTGGTTTTTGTGTAGGATTGGTCCAGATATCCTGGCCTTTGCTTATTACAGAGATGAATGAGCCTTGAGCGATGATCCTGTCGCCAATTTACTGTTACTGAGGCAGCCACTTAACATTTAACATTACTGAAAATGGAATCTAATCTGAAACTGAAATGTGGAAAATGCACATTTTCAAAAATCATAATACAAACAATTAATGATCTTTGTACTATTGTTATATTTTTATCCACCACTCAATAATAAACCCAATTGGGACATAAGTTTTCACAGACCTATTTCACCCAGACATTTTGCCAAGTAGGGATATGGAGCATTATCCTCAGCCATGCAGAGAGTTGGAGCAACACCCATAGATGAATAGCTGAGCAAGGGGCCAGCATCAGGATCCTATACTAGTGGAAATTTTCAGTGTAACAATTATCAATCTGGCACCCACACATGCATCCAACATGCAAAATACCAACCTGGAATCAAACTTTTTTTATTTATTTTTTAACATTACCTTTAGTTTCCAGCATGTGCTCATTATAATTTCATAGTCTAGGTTATTTCTTTTTTACTTTGACTTTGTCTTGAATCTCCTTGCAGTATGAATCATATCAGGATTTAAATTATTTGGTGATCACCACTAGAGGGAGTGAAACACGTTTTAATTTTTACTTTTTCATCAGTGACCATGGTGTGCACAGTACCTGGGTGTTGGTGTGAGTGGGTAACTTTAAAATACAATTTACTCTATGTGTTTATGCACTTGAATTCTGCCACATGATAATTCCACCACTGAGTAAGGGTAAAAAGCAAGGGTAGACCTATACTGTATATATTAAAATGTAATGTAAATGTTGATATTTTGCTTATTTGTGAGGTAAAACGTCATGCATAGGATAAGCTCCTGAGCAATCCCGTGTTTGTGTTTTTAAAATAAGATTAAACTTCATAAAACAATTGGATCTACTGTAATCTCAAATATTAACTAAACTAATTATTTTACAGTTTAGAAATTCTAAATACATTAGCTTGAAAATAGCTCAAAAACGGGACTATTGAATGGCGGAAACATTCAACCACACATTGTGGAAGCAAAACCAACAGAAAAGAAACAAAAAGGAAAAAGGAAAAAGAAAACCAAAACAAAGGACAAGATGAACAGATAAACACACACACACACACACACACACACACACACACACACACACACACACACACACACACAGGAACAAGGACATGATTCATAAACAGGAACACAAACCTCTTGTGCACACCCAGGGTAAGACAGCTGATACCACGCTTCTTATATATGCTGGATCTGCTTTTACTAAATACAGAGCATGTTTCAGTACCCTGATAAAGGATTATTTTACCAAGGTTATCTGTTTTCTAACTGGGTATTCACTAAAAACAACAACAAACAAAATGGACACTGAGCAAAACCCCACCCCGCTGACATGCTAGTGAATGCAACATCAGTGAACATACACACCCCGAAGATTTAGCATCTGGAATGGTAGAAACAGTAAAACTCCGCCCCTTTGAGTTCTCACAGGAGATCCATCGTGCCATAGAGCAATACCAACTGAAAAACTAAAACAAAACCCAGACATCTTGTTTCTTATACTCTGCTGGGGCCGCCTCATTGGTTCCCACGGGATTCGCTGTCGCGCTGGGAACGGTGATTGGCAGGGATGATGTCCAATCCCAGGACCTGAAAAATATGGGAGCCAAAACACAAGACCTCCCACCAAAATACTACGGGACGTAACAACTGCAGTATAACAAATGGGAAAAACTCCACACATCCTTTTTTTTACTATATACAAAACTAAACATAGCATCTGTAATGGACAGCAAATTCAGATCTCGGAACATTCTGAAGATTCTTAACAAACAACTTGTACAAGACAGGAACTGAAATGGTACAATGCAATAAGAATCCTCTGTAGATGCTTGCAATACAATGATCCAGCTCATTCACCCCTCTAACCACACAGCACCTCAAGATAAAAGAGAAGTGTGAAAAGCTCAACACAACCTCTCCACCATGCTCACATCTTCACACCCAGCTCAGAGACAACCTGCTAGAGATCGAACTGAGAGTTGAAAGAGTGTGGCGCAGTCGTAAAGTGCTCATTGAGAGATCGCAAATTTGATTATGTTACGCCGTCCCCAGTGGTGCGTGAGCTGTAGTAGTAGCCTCAATGTGGAAGCCTGCTAGTGAAAGGGAGGAATTGGACATGACTAGGGAGAAAATCTAGGAAAAATCCCCCCCCCCCAAAAAAAAATAGCTTTGAAAGAGCAAATCCTTTCTTTCACTTTTCATACCTCCAACATAGACACTGAATCTCTCAAAAAACAGTTCCTCCAAAATAAAACACAATTTAATGCAACAATACAGGAATTGAGAAATAGACATACAGTGGAACCTTGGATTACGAGCATAATTCCTTCACAGTCACACTCGGGATCATATTCCAAAACACTTATAAATCAAAGCAAATTTTCCCACAAGAAATAATGGAAACTGAAATTATTCATTCCACAGCAAAAAATAAATACATCCATATAATTAACACAATATATAAAGTAAAAATTAACAAATTAACCTGCACTTTAAAACCAGACAGACAAGTGTTTCCGTTTATGTGCGCAGGCGCTGTGTGATGCGATGCGATGCGATGTGATGTGAGTGCACACACATTAACGGAAAGACTGTTTTATCTGCAAAATTAGCAAGGAACAATGCTAATGAAACTTGCATGAGGTCATACTAATGGAATCACTGAAAGTAAAAAGAAAAACAAACAAACTAATGAACCGTGTTACTCGCAATCCGAGGTTCCACTGTATAACAAAAGGTCCAAAAAACTAAAACTTGAACTGCTAGAGTGCAGAGAGAGGGCAAGAAAAGAAAATGCACATCTTAAAACTGAACTGACAAGAGAGGTTTCAATCCTCAAAAAAGAACTGCACAACAAAGATGCCATCATAGAGACTATTAGAACACGACCACAGCCCTTGGCTCCATCTTTAAACACCACCTACATTGATTCACAGCCCATGCCCAGCACTTCACAGACCAGCCCTAAGCCCTCATTGCAGTACAACACTGAACTCTTCTAGACAATGCTTGCACTGCCTGACCAACCATCTTGCACCCCATCACCCACCACACAAACAAACAAACCCGACACACTCACAAACCCACCCAAATCAGCAAATCACCGGACACTGGAAATCCACCAACAAAACATAACACAACAATAGCAGAGCAGACTACCAAACACATCCTATAGCAACAGTGACATAGCAATCCTAATAGACTCAAACGGGAAAAAGAGACACTCACCAAATCATGCAAAAAAAAAAAAAGCTCCAAAATAATACGCACCGTCCAGCCACGCAACGACTTCCACTCAGATACCGTACACAGGGTAAACACAGATATCTCTAGGGGATGTGCTCTCATCCCCAAAGTGCACCTGGCTCACCACTCCAGCATCACACCAACCATGACCATGTACACCTATATAAATACAACATCAAGGAGTTTGCCTGGACACTGAAAAATGCAGCACCGGGCAGACTTTCACACGCAGCAGCGTCATGGCAACACCACTACAGCTACAGCTCACCTTCCTGGAAACCACCAGCATAACCATCCTTACAGAAACCACGGCAAAACACAACCTTAACCAACAAAGCTGGTCTCACACAGCACAGCACTCAAAACTGATCAGATCTGCACCAGCCGCACCACGTGCTCAGACCACACAGCCACAAAACAGCTATGCTGATGCCCTCAGAGGTCCACAACACAACACTGAAATGGGTGAGATCAAACAAACACTGCAATGGCTGAGCTTAGCAGCCTTTAGAATAAAAAGCTTATATACACTCACTCATCATATATCTATACTGCTTAATCCTGTATTCAAAGTCACAGGGGGCCTGGAGCCTATCCCAGGAGACCTAGGGCACAAGGCGGGGTAGACCCTGGACAGGGTGCCAATACATCGCACGGCAGCTTAAATACAGACTTCTAAAAACCAATCAAAAACCTTGACATCATCATCCTCCAGGTGCAAGGCTGACACAGTAACTCACTGCCCCCAAGACTACAGGAAAATAGTCCCAAAAACTTGTCACAGTGCGTCATAGCAGGGATTAAGGATGTCTTATGATTTGGTAGAAATCACACCTACACAATATAATAGAGACATTAAAAATTGCAAAATACAACATTTGGCTGAAAAAAAGACCTCTTGCAGCAGAGTGGGTCTGTACATCGTCAATGGAAAGACATGAGGGAACTCTTCAGGAATATATTCTCACCACCTGGTAGTAAAATCTCACCTTTTTATTCACCTTTTGCAAACAGTACAGTTGACCACATTCTCACTGAATAAGAATCTTTTTCTTTCAGTGCATTCACTGATAATCCGCTAAACCCACTGTCTGATCAAAGCCAAATTACTGTGTTTATTAAAAAGATAGAGACTAATCACACTACACATACGCAGGAAAGTAAGCTGTAGAACATTCCATAAATCCTACAGATCGGCTGAAAATGGCATGGAATAGTTCCAGAAAGCCACTAAAAGCCAGAAAGCCACTAAAGGACTTTCTGGAGACTACTATAGCCACAGTAAAGACAGAATCAATCAGGCAGTTAAAAATATTAATACAGGGAGAGTACAGGGAGAGCTGCACACTAGCAGCATAGTGTACACATACCTGGCACCAAGTGAGGGGCAGCGAGTGACCACACCACACCATATTACACACACACACACACACACACACACACACACACACACACACACACACAAATAAAATTACTATTATTATTATTAAGTTAAGTCTTTATTTTGTCACATATACATTACAGCACAGTGAAATTCCTTCTTCACATATCCCAGTGTAACTGGGGTCAGAGCGCTGGGTCAGCCATGATACAGCGCCCCTGGAGCAGACAGGGTTAAGTGCCTTGCTCAAGGGCCCAACAATGGCAACCTGGCTGASCTGGGAATCGAACCGCCAATCAGTAACTCAGTGCCTTCTGAGCCCTCTAAGCCACCACTGCCCTGTATTATTATTATTATTATAACTGAAATCTTAAAGTAGCATGCTATTTAAATGTATTCCCTCTCTCTCTGTCTATCTATCTCTTTTGTGAGAAGACAGGAAGTGGTAAGACTTTAACATACACATTTGTTTTTCAGTCAGTCAGTTGGTATAGAGACAGGATGGAGTTCAGTCGTCTCCCTGTGATGCTCTGTGAGTAAATGTTCTCTTTGTGTCTTCATTAGAGTGAGTGTTGGGTATAAAGTTGTTCATCTGCAGTCTGAATGTATGAGTGATGAGCTTATTGTGTGATTAGGACATTGTGTGTGCTTCAGCATGACTGCTCAGGTGGATCAGTGGATCCATATCTGTTATGAGAAGGGTTTAGTTTGATGTGTAACTACTCTCAGTGACGTTGATGGTTGAGTGTAAACGAGTCTATATTGTTGGACTCTGTACCTGATATTCTGTGCCCTGCTGTCATCTGCTCAACCTCTCATGATCATTTGATCTGTCAAAAGAAAATGATTGCATGGTGTTTGTATTTTGATTCATGGACGTCATGTTTGTGACTAAATATAATGTCTTAAGCCACTATGCTGGCGGCTCTGGTGATGTTTCATGTGCATTTTCCCCCCTAACTTGTTAAGTTGATAGTTTTTTTTTTTAGGTTAACTTAAAAATGTAAAAATCTGAGTTGTTAAATTTGTGTTGTTAATTTATGCTGTTGCATGTATGTAGCACCTTGGTCCTGGAGGAACGTTGTTTCGTTTCACTGTGTACTGAACTGTATATGGTTGAAATGACAATAAAAAGCCTACTTGACTTGACTTCCTTGACTAAAAAAAAAAAAAAAAACATTACATAGACTTCCATTTTTGTTATCATAATCTGTGCAGAGGAAAAGCTGAGTAATAGACAACCGCGCTAATATCAAACTAACAGACAATGCTTTTTATGTAATTTTGTTTTAATGATCACTAACGATGATTTACTTACCTGTGTTATAAAAAAGGGGGAAAAATGTGCAGAAATTAAGACAATCATTAGTCCTGTACACACGTAGATCAGTGGCAGTGTTAGAGGCCTGGGAGCAGAGATCAGCATGTGGATGTGGTTGATGTAAAAAAAAAAAAAACAAGCGTAGTGTTTGTAATTCAGCAATGAAGAAGGGGAGGAGGTGTGAAAGTACATGTGTGAGAGAGTTGACCCTGTAAATGTGGAGTGTGTGTATAAATGTGCTAAACAAATCCACCTCCACTAATATTTCTTATGTTGTTACAAAGTTAAAAGTTGCCCAAACTAAAATAACAATTTTATTAATGTGCGAGTGAAATACAGCACGGTAGAGATTGTGTGATACAAAGTGTGTTAAGTGAAGAGATAGTGGGTGAGGCAGGTTGTCTAGTTAATGCCCACTCTTTAGCAGAACAACATTTGCATTAAGTATAGTTACACTATTAATTAGTAGAGCGTGATAAGGGAGCATGTAACATAGTCCCTTTTAAAATTAGATGGATGCCTAAGTAGATATTAATTACCAAAAAGCCCATGATAATTTCATCCTGTTTACATTAGTTTTATTATATATACAGCTTTTTCATCATTATGAAATGTGTGATATAAATGCAGGTCGACCACTCTTCACCGATTACATACCGAAGGTAAAACAACAGGCAGAGTTAAAGGGATTAGCAAGCCATGTAAACAGGTTTATGACAAAAAAAAGAAGGAAATTATTACTAAGGAAGTATTAATAACCAGCATAGCATATATGGTGTCACAAATCCTTCAGTGATGGGAACGGGATTTTTTCACTCCTTGCTTATTTTGAAAACTGAAACTAACAGGCACATCTGGCATATCAGCCTCCCTAGCAGGAAGAATGTGACGGGGTGGGACCACTAAGCATGACTCAGACACAGTGAAGGCCTCAGACAATGCTTGTTCTGGACTGCTGCCGTAGCCACAGGTATACGACAGACAATTCAGCTTTCTTGTGCATATTGACGAATATGGCTTAAATGCCAGTCTGCCACTGCCGCTACCAAACTGTGATAGTCACTTGGTTCCCTCTCACTTATAACCCTACTTTTGGCCCACCCAGTATATTTCTTATCTTGGCAATATTTTTGAGATGAAAGATTGCCATCCTGGCAATATTATCTACATGAGCTTCAAATGAACGATTGGGGTCTATAATCACACCGATGTCTTTGGCTGTTGCACATGATCAGAATCAGAATCATTTTATTCACCAACTATGTTGACACACACAAGGAATTTTATTTTACCCGCTTATGGCTCTTAAAGTACAGAGCAACATAAGACTGTACATTTTGTATAGACAAAAATGTACACACAGTACACAAAATTCAATAACTGTACAGATTAAATAAAGACCTTTATGAAGGCTTTAATGAAGTACAAAGTACAAAGAATGAAGTATACATGAAGTGAGTTTAAAAAAAAACAAAGTGGTGGTGCTTTAACAGTATACAGTACCATATGTTTAATTAGTGCTGATAACAGTAATGTACAGCAGGGTGTAAGAAAACTTGTGCTTTTTTGTTAGACTAGTTCAACAAACTGTTCCTGTGTCTGACAGTTTTGGTGTGCAGAGTTCTGTAGCTCCTGCCAGAAGGCGAAAAAGGTTGTATTCTGGGTGTGAGAGGTCTGTAGAGACTTTCCTGCTTGTTTCCTGGTTTTTGTTGTGTACAAGTCATGGAGAAGGGGCAGGAGAGCTCCAGTTATTTTTTTTTTAGCTGTTTGTACTGTTCCATATTTTTCTGCTCCAAAACAGACAGTGATGGATGTGCACAGGACAGGCTAAATGACTGCAGTATAGAACTGTATCAGTATCCCCTGTGGCAGACCATACTTCATCATTTGGCACATTTCAAGTCAGTTGAAATGGTAGTTCCTAAAAACTTGAAGGTCCCCATGGTTGATACAGGGTTGTTGGCTATTGTGAGGGGGAGTAGTTGTTTGCAAATTTCAGGAGTTGGACAGTTGGGTCCTTTGCTGTGCAGTTATTAGTATACAGTGAGAATAGAAGTGAGGAGAGGACACATCCCTGCAGAGCAACAGTGCTGACTATTTGTATGCTAGAATGTAAACATTTGTAAGATAACTCCTCCCAGACTAATCTGCCGTTTCCTGCCTGTCAGGAAGCTGATGAACCACTGACAGTAAGGGGGGACAGTAAGGTATAGAAAAAAGTCAGAAAAAATAAATAAAACTTGAGACAATGAGATATGGTCTCTCTTCCTCCTGTTTTAAAGCATATGCTGACCAAATGGTTCCAAAATTTCCACATATCTTGATCAGATCTCACAGGTCTGAATGGCTGCAGGACGTCATTACTACAGATGTCGAACAACAGGACTGTAGCCATTCTGACCTGTGATGGAAGGTTTCATGGAGACCAGGATGATGATGGACTGTTTGAAACACAAAGGAACTTTACACAGCTGTGTGACAAGCACATGCTTTAAAACAGGACAGGAAGACACCATCTATCACTGGTGTTTTCTTGATGTGATAACAGGGTAACTAGAGGTGTGAGGAGGCAATCAGTCGCTGGAGAGGGTGAGAGGTGTGAACAGAAACAGAAAACAGAAAGGTCATCCATAGTTACTGTCTGATCATAAAACTTACTTCTAGCTGTACATGGTGCTAGTATCAGTGCTTCTGTCTTGTCAAGATTAAGTAAAAGCAAATTAATTAGCATCCAGTATCTTAACTTTTTGAATTTCTTTTTTTCTCAATTGTATTTGCTAAGACATATAACTCAGCATAACAGTGGAAACGAATGATTGCAAATCATGTTGTCCAAAGGAATTAGCAACTAAACACAAACCCTGTGGAACACGAAACTTCACTTTAGAACATTTAGAACATGCAGCCCTCGTTTAAACGAAATAAGATCTGAGCCAGCAGAGGGCTGTTCCCTTAATTCATAATACATTTTCTTATTTATGAAAGAAAATAATATTATCAATGGTGTCAAAAGCTGCACTTAGGTCAGGTTAACACAAACAAAAATACGCAACCATAATTAGAGGTCAGTGGGAGGTCATTTACTACTTTAACCAGAACTGTCTCTGCGCTGTGATAAGGCCTTGGTTTCCTGTAAGCTATTCCTATGTACATAGTTGTTGCGATACTACCTTTTCTAGGATATTGGAGTTAAAGCGTCAAGGTCAGGCTTCTTAATTAGGGATTTAATAACTGCTAATTAAAAAAAATTGGTACATTCCCACTGCTGAGTAAAAATTGACTATTTTCAACAGGAGTTCGGCTGTTTCTGATATTATTTGTTTGAGAACATATGTAGGTATACAGTAGGAGCTAGTACACAAGTAGAAAGAAATGAGTGAAATGAGTTCAGTCTCCTGAAGGGGACTGAAATATTCTGTGTGCTGATCTGATATGGTAAGTTTATTGAAAAAGTTAGTGTGATCGTCTCTACTGCATGCAATTGATGTGGTGGTTCCTTTGGTGGTCTTATTCCAAGTTCATTTTGCTACAGTACTAAATTTAAATCTAGAATTATTTCATTATTTTCTAGAAGAATGGACTGATATGTTGATTTAGCAACACTAAGAGCATTTTATTTTATTTTCATGCTATTTGAAACAATAATTTATTTGACCTTATTTACATTCTAATTTTCAAGCAACCTGTTTTAAAGTGCATGTGTGATCATTATACGAGGGAGCAAGTTGCTTATATGTAGTTATTTTTCTTTTAACTGGAACTACATTGTCTAAGTAATAACAAAAAGTTTACTCTAAATATTCAGTTGCCTGATCGAGTTCTCTGCAGTCAGACAGTCATCTAATCATAATTGATAACACTGGGAGGTTACTGATAGAGCTCTGTGTGGTAGTTGATGTGAATGCATGTTTCATGCGGTAACTCAGCACAGTGCATACATTATTACTACTATACATGTCAAATGAGACAAGACAGTGACCTGAGATAATTTTTGACTGTGGAAATGTCGCTATATTGCTCATGCTTAATCCGAAAGATATTATTAAATGGAAAGTGTGACCTGCCCTATGAGTGGGTTTTACTACATACTGATTTACTCCTACTAAGTCCTTAAATGCTGTTCTCAGAGGGTCTTGATTCTCAAAATGAATATTAAAGTCTCCAGCAATTAATGCTTTGTCTACAGAAATGATCAGGTTTGAGAGGAAATCTGCAAATTTGCAAATTTATGGAACAGGTCTGAGGGTCTGTAAATCATAATTAGCAGGATCTTCTCAGCAGGCTCATTATTTGTGGCTCTGCTTCTTATGTTAGTATAACGAACTTCAAATGCAATAAATTTGTGTTTTCTCAGCTGGTACTTAACTGAGGAGAGCAAACCTGTTAGACACGTGAGACGCAAAAGAGCTGTGCCCTGGTCAGCCAGTCTTAGCGTCAGCTTCGGCTGAGTGTTCATTCATTCGCCCTGCTGTGAGAGCTATAACCCCAGAGCAGGGGGCTGGCTATCTCTGCAATCGACACCTAAACCTTCCACTACAGAAATAATGCTGCTCTTATGCTTAGTAAGAATTTCTCTAGTCTGGATGCACTGATATGATGGTGCAATCTTCTCTGTCAGGGTGTTAACTAATAAACAGAAATCACAGATAATGTTATTACTAATGATCATAACTAAACATCATGACTAAACATCATGCATTCCACACACTGAACAAGCTGAGTGTTAGCCATGATAAGGTACCAAATTCATACCAAATTCCTTGTGTGAGTCTGAGATTTGTTGTTTGTGGATACTCAATACAGACAGTGTGGATGGATTCCACTTGGTGTTTAAGGCAATGAAATTAGCAAGTTTTTACCAACATTTTTACCACTGACTGTAATCAGGAGGAGAGAAGCTATGTTGACAGTGAGGAGAGTTGAAAAGATCAGTCTGGACATATTGACACGTGGACATAATTAAGTAGACTGAATTAATAAGGATGGCACAAGGTCATCTCATTGTCACGGGTCTAGCTGGTTGGTGCTGGCTAGACCGGCTGATGGTGTGGTTGCCGTGGGCATGAAGGGTAGGCATGAAGGCAGAGGGGTGTGCAAACAGTCTTTATTTAAACAAACTCAAAAACAGAAACAAAGAAACAAACAAACCTCAAACTAAAACTAGCACTCAGGAAAAACAGGGAACCAGGAGCTGACACAGGGAACCAGGAGCTGACAAGGCAGAACTGGGGATGAGGAAACATGGAGCTGGAGCTAACTAAAGACACATAGGGGAACTAGAGACAAGACTGGACCGGACATGACTGGAACTAGAGATGGGGCAAGGATTGGAGAGACAGGAGACTGGAGAGACAGGGCTAGACAGGAGACAGGGCCAGGGGCAACAGAGACTGGATTAGTGGTTAGTGGCTACATGGAATACTCGCTGTAGGGAATGATGACCTAACCAGGTTAGTATCTAAACTGGATTAGTGGCTAACCGGGTTAGTACTGATCTAGGGGACAGGAACTGGAACACAAGCAAGACAGGGCACACATGAGGCTATACCAAACTAGCGGCTAACCTAATAGCGACCACTAAACACTGAACAGAGCAGGTCCATGAATCCACAAGAACAAGGAACATACAGAAAACAAACAATAGAGCCCTCTAGAAAAACAAAGGCTACAAAACAAACCAAATATAAACTTAAAGAAACCAAAAGGAATGCCCACATGACTTTATATCCAAAAACAACAAAACAATGCTTGACCCAGTTTCCCAGAACAAACTATTTATAGACACTTTAACGAGGCACCTCAGATCAGGTGAGCACTCATCACCTGACTGAGGTGCCTTCTGGGAAACTGAATCGATCAACAAAAACTACAGAGACAGACAGACATGAACAGTGACCTCTAGTGGAGGTTCCTAACACTCATAGTTACACAGTATTTGAATGTATCTTTATCTTAGATTACTTTCTCCACAAATTTAGATTTTAGACACTTCGCAAATATTCACACGTCATATTTGCTTGAGGTTCCTGCTGGCAGATACCACTAGATACTTTTTGTTTTCCCTTCTCCTCTCCTCAGGATGTGGGACAAAAATATGAAAATGTGCTCATATACCCCACTGTTGTAAATAATATAAAGGTAGTCCCCTTTGTCCGCCTTAGACAGGAATATTCAATGTAATGTAGACCAATCCACTTGACCAAATTTGTCTGCTTTCCCCGCACTTCCAAAGACCAGAACTAAAGAAATTAATCACAAACACTGAGACGTCACACAGTGTTGTCTCTGTGCCTTTAAATTACGAGGATAATCCCAGATGGCATTTTTCCCAATAGGGAATTTCCGCATGAGAGATAATAGAAACTCAGATGATTCTTCCACAAACTTTTCCAAATATTCCTAGAAAAATAATTAATAGAAAATAGAAAGTAAAATTAAAATTAATTAACCTGCAGTTTACTTTTATAAGACTCTTAGAGACAAGAGAGAGCACATACTGTAAGAAGGAGGAGGAAGTGGGTTATTGTGTAAAACAACTTACACACACATATGCAGCACACACACACATGCGGCACACACACCCAAAATCCCACAGAGTGAGTGAGTGAGAGAGATAGAAGCCACAGGCTCAGATAATAGTGCAAAACCTTGCTCACTTATTTTTTAAATTCATTAAAAACTTCTTACAATACTTGTGATTTGTTCACATCTACGAATGTCCATAGAACCGCAGTCCATTTGAATCTGCAGAAACTTAAATGTTCATAAGTCATGGACTATCTGTGTGTATATATATA
>QMIH01001346.1:98258-108617 GCA_003987875.1 Clarias batrachus | reverse complement strand
CCATGGTACATGGCGCCTGGAGCAGTTAGGGTTAAGGGCCCAACAATGGCAACCTGGCTGAGCTGGGAATCGAACCGCTGATCTTCCGATCAGTAACTCAGTGCCTTCTGAGCCACCACTGCACTGAGGAAATATAAAGAAAAATGTATGAGATTTACAGGACGGTCCGTGGTTTAGTATTATATATTATTATTATCATTATTATTATTATTATTATTATTATTATTATTATTATCATGAATACTCTCAGCCCTGTTAATTACACTAACTGTCAGTTAATATTGACACTATCACACTTTAGGTTGTTGCCTTCATCACTGGGACCACGCCCTCATGCCTATGATCACATCACACCCATGCTGATATACAGCACAACAGCACTCCCTCTCTTGTGATATTGCTTAAATATAGTATAGTATATTACATCATTATTTATTAATACAGCCTATGTGGTTGTTTTTTTGTATTCTTTTAGAATTTTAACCAAGTAAACAGGAAACCTGATCTCATCATACAGCCTTAATACGCAGTAGCAGCTAGCCAGCTAGTTCATTTAATGTTAATTATTAAATGCTAATACATGAATGACTGTTAAGTCTGCTATGTGAACTGCTGCTCAGTGTCGGACCGGAAAGCTCTGCATACGCTGGTGAGAACTGTGTAACATCTTAGGAAGTGAAGCTTTGTAAGGTCGTTTTCACACTGCGGTCCCGGATCCGTTTCCGAGTACACTTGGCCCCGGGACCAGTTGATTTTTGTCTGTGAGAATGTAATCGTTCCGAATCGTTCCGCGCTCGGGATCGAATCCCTGTACCGATTGCAGAGGTGGTTTCGGGAACGATTCACACCTTCCCGAGAACGGAAGGCGGGACATAAGTACACGCTCGTGCTCAAAAGAGGAAGTGACGTAATTCCAGTTCGACTCTGTACACAAACAAACGTGGCTACTGAAGAATCTCTGTGAAGTAATGCCGAAGTATAGCATTTGCTAGAAATTTAATAAAGTTAAACACACTGCGGCTCGTGCAGCACACAGCGCGCGCTGCGATACTGAAGTGAGGAAAAGATAAACAACAGGATAAAAACCATCCAGTGTGATCGAGTCGGAACCCCTCTATTTTTATGCTAAAAAAGTAAACATTTTAAATGTGCTATGACTAAAGAAAGTAATGTTTAATGAGAACTTTATTTCTATTTGACTGGGAATCAGAAGAGAATGTAGACACACCTGATTCCTCACCTTACAGAGTAGAGATGTAAAGTCATTCCTCAGTGCCTCGTGTAGTGCCTCGTGTAGTGTCCGTGCAGCGCGCACTCATTTCACCCTCTGAGTCGCGCGACAGATGTGTCAGTAGGCATGTTGTTTACAGTGTCGTTGTTTTTGTCATAAAAATAAAAAACATCCACACGGAGCATTAACAGGTGTCTCACAGTTCATGGCCCGAGTAGCGTTTCTTCTTCTTTCTTAAGTTTTTTTCCGGCGAAAAACAAACCAACTACCTCTCTACCGCCACCTACTGTTTCCGGTTGTGTAAATACGCAAGTGTCCCCGGGATCACAATCGCTATTACAGTGTGAACGCGGACCTGCGGGGGGATTGGGGAGGGGGAGAAATCGTGCTCGGGTACAGAACGGAACAGATCGTTACCAGTGTGAAAACGCCCTTAGTTTCACTTCCTAAGACTGAGGACATTTACAGGATGAGTTGTCTCAGCAGAACACACAATATCACATAGGACTTCTCACTTTATCCATACACTCTTTGCCCTCCTGCCTTCTGGGAGGCAGTACAGTAGCCTTTCGCTCGCTTACTCACTCGCTCGCTCGCTCGGTTGTTGCCTGCTATCAGTGTGCAGGTCGTCTGTATTATCAATTTTAGAAATCAACCGAACAGAGACTTTGCCATCCTGCATGTTAATGACACGAATCAACTGTTCAGTTTAATTCCAAAATGTTTGTGTGTTTGTGGATCACCATTGTAAACATACAACTGCAATCATTTTGTAACAGAATTTTGTATCAAATGTTAAATCTGCTGCTTATGTTGTTAAAGAAAAAGAAAAAGCAGCTCTGACTCTTTCATTGTTTCATACTAACAGCAAAACCCATACCGACACTGACAGTGAGTCCTCAGAGCCCATTCTACATTGGAGACACCGTCACTCTGAGCTGTGATCTGCAGCCGTCCACTGGAGGGGAGTTTCTCTGGTACAAATATAATCAGCAGCTTCAGCGTTTGAACCCTAAAGCATCGTCCACCAAGACACTTAATTTGACATTCCATAATTCAGAAGACACAGTGTATCAGTGTGGAGTACAAAGGCATAACTCCCAGAAAGGAGACTACATAGAGTACAGTGATGAAGTCAGGATTACTGCAAGAGGTACTGCATTTTATTTTCTTTTTTTGCATGTGGTCGCGTGTCATTAGAAAGTGTGTGCATCCTTCCCTCCTCTTGGCCTCATGCACGCGCGCACACACACTCTAACAGAAACACTGCTCTGTCACAATATTTTTCTAACGAAAAGTGCAGGTTAATTTTTTTAAATTATTTTTGCTTTACAGCAGTGATTCTGTTAGTGTGCGCGCGCTTGAATGTCATTAGAGAGGTTCCTTTTAAATAATTTTCCCAATATAGCAGTGTTTCCATTAGAGAGAGTGTGTGTGTGTGTGAGAGAGAGAAAAAAAAACGTTGAACACAGTAGCTCCCTTTCCAATCAAATAAGAGAGGAGGGAGGGCTACTGTGTAAGATAAGAGGGGGGGGGCAGTCATTTCTCTTCCTGTCTTACTTTAACTTCACACACACGCACAAACACTAATGGAAACAGTTTTTTTTTTTTTTTTTTACTTTTTTTGGTTTGTGGAACAAATCATCTGAGTATTTTGATATACGAGGACTCTTCCAGAACGCAAATGCTCACAATCCAAGTTTCCACTGTGACGTTAAAATAAGTTCATCAAGGAAATATTTATTCTCACATGTGAAACAAAAAGTAGTGGATGTAAAGCGATGTAAAGTGGATAAGTAAAAGGTATTTAACATAAATAATGAAATAAATAAATCAATAGCAGCTCTAACGGCAGTGCTTCCAGAGTAACATGTAGATATCTCACATTAACAAATTGTGATGAAGAGATTAACAGATTTGACCAAAAAAAAGAACAAAAAAGTAGTAATTTAGTAGTTCTCTGTAAGGAGACTTTGATTTTCTGTACTTTTAGTGCACACCTTTAGTGCCAGTACTTTGATGCAGTCATGGTAAAGCTGTACGTTTAAGGTTGCAAATGTCAGGGATGGAAAGGCTTTTACCATTTAATGAAAAACATAATAAAAAAAAAAACAAAAAAAACACAAACAGCACTAGAAGGACCAGCCTGCATTTAGATCCACCATGAGGTTAGCATTAGAGTTAGACTTATCGTGCCTTAGCATTAGCATAAACATGTCTACAACAATAAATATTCCCCCAAAACATAAACTAAACTAAAATAAACAGCACATTTTAAATGCAAAATTAATACAACTTAATACCCTTAGGGACAAACACTTTAATTTTTTTTTCTGTTAATCAAGAAAAGAACTTAAAATACTCGGTCATTTGTTATCATTGACATAAGTTTAACACATCATTTAAATCTGTAAACGGTCTACTTGTATTTATGTAGACTCCACAATATCCACAAAACCATGTGCTTTTGTAAAATAAAATGGAGTGCACTTTCAGCCATCTCAGTCTCCGTGAAAAAAAGATTTTTGAAACGCGTCAGTAAAATGAACTGAAACTCAGCGGATACATCAGAGACGGACATGAGAAATATATCTAAAGAAATTTTAAGAGGTCTACTTTTAAAATAATGTAAGTCACATCGAAAACAAATTCTCAATTTATGTAATCCATGTGAAATCAAGAAGAGGCACAGAATTTCTGCCGCACTTCATCATCTGATAATGATGGACACGCCCACACGCTATTCACAGAGAAAACAGTCTGGATAATCTACATACAAGGCCATGGTTTCCACACAATGGAACACACACAGTTTCCACAGAGATTCAGTGAGTTTTCTGCGCATTTGGAAGATGACACGCGCTACACAGCCGAGGAAGCTCTTCAGAATGTTCTGGACAGTGAAGAAGAATTTATCTTTTTCCTCAGAAGAAGATTGCAACTCCGACGCCGAAAGGGAGGATTTTGAAGAGAGAATAGATCCAGCAGAGGATTTTCAAACAAGTTGTTATGACAATGAGTAAGTTATTCAATAATATATAACTCTTATTCTGAAAATATAAATCTAATGTTAGCATATATTTCTCCTCACTTCTTCTAACTTTTGCTAGCTTATGTGAAATATTGTCTTTTAATGCCACTTACATATTTTAGGGTAGCATGGAGATAACACTGCTAATCATGCTAACACATTGCCTTATGTAGTTTAGCACAAACATGTTAGTTCAGGTGGCTAAGCTAATGCTTATGCTTACATATGTTTGTAAATGTTCTAATGTATTTCACCTCGTTTTGGATAGCTTTAGATTATGGTAGCTAAAATATATTTGGCTCAGTTTTGGTTAGCTTATGCTATTGGTAATGTTATTTAGCACAAACAAGATAGATCCAGTTGGTTACAATATTGCCTTATGTAGTTAAGAGATGTTTATGAATATTGGCTGTGGTGTAAATGTTTAGCTTGTATTTACAAATATCTATTTGATCGTAAATATTTGGAATGTGTTAAATATGAATGCAAAATGGATGGAGTTTGCTAATGTCTAGGGTGTAAATGTTTAGGAGATGCATTACATGATCTACGGCCCATCAACAGATATTTGTCCAGCCTATTCCCCATCAACAAATATAAAGGGGCACAAAATTGTTACATACTTTCGCAATTATTATCTATGCTATTTTTAAAACTCAAATTGAATTTTGGCAGCAGCATGTAGTATTATCTTACCTCTAAAAATGTCAGTTGTATCACCATCATTGATGCCGTCATGAAGGTGTATATTTTTCACCGTCAGAAGACAGGTGTATATTTTTCATGTTGAAGTGTGTATACATTTTTTTTTGCCTCACCTGTATATATTGTGCATTCATACCCATTAGTTGCACATGCGTTTACTCTGAACAATATAGGCTAACACTTTTATTTATTTGTTTTTAGGTATGTGTCTGCATCACCCTTGCCTTCACCAGCACCTTGCATCAGGAGACGCAAGAGTCATTTAGTTTTACGTGCAATTGCTATTCAAACGTTTTTGTTTTTTTAAACAGATTGAGTTATTCTAAATAAACTACAAAAAAAAAAAAAATACGTTTTGTCCTCAAATTATTTTCTTGTAGCACTTCCCTCTGTCCCATACTGAGCAAAAGGGGTAATTTTCCATCTTATTATGCAGGTGTTTGTTTATCTTCTCTGGTGTGAATTACAGCATTATTTATGTTCCTCCTGATATACGGCCTTTCTAAACGAAAAGTGTCTTCGAACATTTAAATGATTCTTTTCTGTGAATAAGTGAACAGGATCATTTCAAAGTAAAGACTCTAGACTACAAGAGGCAGGCCACAAATGTATTGTACACAAACATTATTAGTGAGTTTTGTGATCTTATTACAGTGACTTATTTTTCTTTCAATAATCACACAAATGTTATTTTCTCCAAATTATAAACTTGCTCACATATTACTGTAGCCCAGTTTGCAATGAATACAGTGTAATCAGACTTTAGCTATTTTCATGTTTATAAGAAACTAAAAAATGCACAAATGTCAGGACATGTCAGAACTTCTTCAGGGCGGCAAAACACCTGCAGACTCCTAAAGGTGAAAGACATGGCCTTTAAATAATGGTATTAATTACTCATAAACAAGAGACATCTGAGTAAATATGAAAACTAAACAACTTCTACTAATGAAAGAAAGCAAGTATTCAGCAGTAGAATGGAGGGAATGTCATGGCAGGGTTTCAGTGCTGGCATTTGAAGCAATCTGGTTCCCCAAAAAGGGAATTTTCATGTACATTCAAGCTTTTTATGATGGATGTTTTCTATAAATAAATAAATAAATAAATAAAAATCAGCTTAAACAGTTTGATAAACTTATGAAACAGTATAAATCAGAGACATTTAATCTCACCATGTCCATCAGGGCAAAAGAAGATTTTCAGTTTCAATTTAATGCCATGGAAACAGATTTACATAATCATTTTACATTTACATCATAACACGCATGTATGTATCCTAATAGTATTGTCCTGTATAGTACTTTATTCAGTGATTCTACCACTTCGGGTATTTGCAAATTTGTACAGTAACATTCTATTCTATTCTACAACAGTTAGTTCCAATAAATCTGATTGGATGAGAGGCTTTCCACAAGTGGTGATAATAGATGATAACACCATTGGAGGATTTAACTCTAACTGTGTTCAAAACATCTAGTAGTTCACTGTAAAGTGGACTGCACAGGGTGTTCAGCCATGTTAAGCGTGGTTCCAAACAAAAGGAAGTGAAAATGATCTGTTCAAAGGGAACAGTGAAGGGTGTAGGGAACAAGTGAACAATGTGTCATCACACTGACAGATATCTGGGGTACTGATGTTTCCATGGTAACGGACAGAGAAAGTGATGTCTGTGCTGTCAAGTGTTTCAAACACTCAATCAAGATTGTGTACCAAAAATTAAATCTGCTGTTTACATTGTAAACTGAAAAGCAGCTCTGACTTCATTACTTCACACCAACAGCAAAACCCAAACCGACTGTGAGAGTGAATCCTCAGAGCTCCATCTACACTGGAGACAACGTCACTCTGACCTGTGAGCTGCAGGAATCCATTGGATGGGAGTTTTTCTGGGACAAAAATAATCAGCTGTTGCAACGTTTAAGCACTGAACCAGTAAACAACACACTCACTGTGACAGTGAATAATACTGGAGACACAGTGTATAAGTGCAGAGGACGCAGGTATAAAGCCTGGGCACACACAGAGTACTACACTGAGTACAGCGATGAAGTCAAAATTACTACAAGAGGTAAGTTATGATTTTATTTATTTTAACAGGATTGGAGTTAGAAGTGGTGAGAATTAAAAGTAGGCATAATCATCATTATTTGATTTTATTCTATAGTGTTTTATATAAAAAATAAAAATAAACCAATGAGTTGTAACAAGGCAAAGTTAACTTTGTTAAAACATGTGTTTGTCAGGGAGAGATTTACTCTTTTTTTGTCAAGAAAAGTTTTTTTTTATTGTGTGTGTGTCAAGTACTGATATTTAACTTATTTTAAATAAGTAAATGAATGAATAAATAAATAAATAAATAAAAGCAATAGTGACAGCACTTTCATAGAGAGAGGGAGGGATGAAAAGACATTCAGCAGTAAAATGTAAAATAAGAAAAGAAACACAAACAGCACTAGAATTACCATCCTGCATTTGGACAAGGAGCTAGAGATTAGCATTAGCCTCATCCTTACCATTTTTTAGCATTAGCATGAATACAACTATAACAAAAACAATGAGCCCTATGAACATGAACTGGAATAATCTCGCCTTGCACTTCCTACTGTATCTTTGTACAAGACAAATCAGTGCTTTCTCTCTCTCTCTTTCTCTCTCACAAGATTGATTATATTGTATATGATTTGTGAGCGTTAGGGAGCTGCCTGCTATCAGTATGTGGGATGTGTGTATTAACAACATGAGAAACAGAATGAATGAAGCCTCTGCCACTCACAGTCATTTCCCTGCTTGTTAAAGATGCTCTCATAAAAACGGAACTGATCAATACTTAGTATCAAATGTTAAATCTGTGGTTTATGGTGAAAAGGTAAAAGCAGTTCTAATCATTTCATCCTAACAGCTAAACCCAAACCGACTGTGAGAGTGAATCCTCAGAGCTCCATCTACACTGGAGACACCGTCACTCTGACCTGTGAGCTGCAGGAGTCCACTGGATGGGAGTTTCTCTTTTACAAAAATAATTATCAGTTACAGCGTTTAAGTACTGAACCAGTAAACACCAACACACTCACTGTGTCAGTGAATAATACAGGAGAGACAGTGTGTAAGTGCAGAGCACGAAGAGGTAGAGCCTGGGCACACACAGAGTACTACACAGAGTACAGCAATGAAGTCACGATTACTGCAACAGGTACGTCATGATTAAAATTAATTAATTAATTAACAATACTAATATATTATTATTATTATTATTATTATTATTATTATTAGTAGTAGTAGTATTATTATTTGTATTTGTAGCTTTGTGGCTCTGTTTGTGCAGATAGTCCCATTACAGGTGTTTCACAAGTGTTTCTGTCATAATGTATATGTTCCCAAAAATACATGTTTAAAAATTTACATTCACAGATTTTTGTACATAAAAAAAAATAAAAATAAAATAAAATAAAATAAATAAATAAAATTGTTAAATAAATGATAAAAAGAACGGTTGCATTTCTATCCGTCTTTGGTCATCTTTATATAACAAATTCAGCATGATAGTTTAGATATGTAATAATAAAACCAAACCAAACAGCATCCATAAATCCTGATAATCAGGTGTTCAGTGGAGACGCCGTCACTCTGAGATGTGACATACAGGATGAAAGTGTGTGTAACTGGCAGTACAGCTGGTATAAAGATGCTGCACACAGTCCTGTCAGTAGTGAACAGCTGTACACAATCAGTGGTGTTGAAGTGACACACACAGGTAACTACACCTATAGAGGTGTGTGATGATTTTATACTGTAAGATGTGTGTGAGTTTGCTTTGATGACACTAAAAAGTGAAATTAAACATTAATCTACAGACTCATTTTGTATTTCCTGAGTAACAGAGAGACCAGCAGTACTGAGTGTATCTCCACAGAGCTGGATGACTGAAGGAGACTCAGTGACTCTAAACTGTGAGGTTACAGACTCCTCTACAGACTGGACATTCAGCTGGTACGCAGTTGCTCCACACAGAAACAGTACTGGCCAAATCAGCTATAAATTCATTCTCCTCTCAGACAGCAGCAGAGGATCTGGAGGCTCCTACATTCTCAGTCCTGCTGCTCTTAAACACACAGGAGTTTATGTGTGCAGAGGAGAGAGAGGAGAACCAGCCTTACACACACAGTACAGCAATCCACAGCCACTATGGATCACTGGTGAGGAAAAATAAAAGATTTATTGTAGTAATTTACTATAGGATGTGGTTGAGAAGAGCTTCATAAATCCCCCCCCCACCCCCAAAAAAAAGCAGGTCAACACAAGAGATGTAACTTATTATTAAAATATAAATCTAGATCAATAGATATATGATGTTAGTAGAATGTGCAATATTCCTGGGTTGTTTTAATTGTTCATTAACAACATACATGTTGAAATAATGTAATTAAAATCTAAACACTGCAGGGATCCACATTGCATTCAAACTAATTATGGCTCTGAACTCAGCATTGTGGAAATATACATACGATTCTATAATGTCATCTACAACCTCTGTGTTGCTTTGTGTATTTCCTGTCTTCACAGACCTCGTTTTAACTTGTTTCCTGGTTTTGCAGCATTTATGATTATGGATATGACCCATGCTTTAGATGAGGGATTTAATTATGCAATTAATAAACATAATTCTCATCGTTTTGCATAATGAACTTATTAATATCCACATGTCTCTCCTCTGTGTTTAAGGTGAATCTCCTCCAGTCTCTCTGATCATCAGTCCCAGCAGAACTCAACACTTGATTAATGACTCTCTCTCACTGAGCTGTGAGGACCAGAGTCACTCTAAAGGATGGACAGTCAGACGATACACACCCAGTGAGAGAGTGTCAGATTGTTCACAGTGGGGATCAGTTACAGGATCTACATGTAATATGAGCTCCCTCTCCACATCACACACTGGAGTTTACTGGTGTGAATCTAAATCTGGAGAAAACAGTAATCCTGTCAACATCACAGTGCATGGTGAGTCTTCAGGTAGTGTGTTTATTGTTAAGGGTAAATGGAAATGTTTACTAAAAATATTCTGACCTCTTATAATTTATGTTACTCTGATGTGTGTGTGTGTGGTTTTCCGCTCACTGACCCTGAAAATAATAAGGAAATGCATAAGTAACTAAGTATTACTCAGTAAAGGATGTCAGAATACATGTTCTCTCATTGTTTATGTTGCTTGTTTTCTTACTTCTTGTTGTGCAGTTGCCTCATTTCACTTAGTTTACATTACGTTGTGGTATTTGGACTGGGTTTGTGATAGAGTAGAAGGTAACATTTATAAAATATTTTTGTGTGTTCATTAGTACAAGAGTATACACTAGGAAATGTTACACAGTAGCACATAAGATGCTTGTCTCAGAAAAAA
>QMIH01001346.1:68518-80170 GCA_003987875.1 Clarias batrachus | reverse complement strand
TYCAACTWATTGTAACAAATGCAAGACACGAGACTGAATGAAACCAAACTATTTATAATACAACTAATGAGCAAGTCGGTTCAGGTGAGCGCCCCCACGTCACCTGACCGAAGTGCATGACGAGAAATGAAGTGAAAAACTGAAACTAAAAAAGAACTACACACAAAAGTACAGGGCGCTTTGGCGCCTTCTAGAGGTTATCCCTGACAGATTGAACTGAAAGTAGAGATAGATATCTTTTTGATGTTCAAATGACTTGATATTATTTCTAAATACATATTTTTGTTATCGATAACATTTCGACTGAAAAACAATCAGTAACATGTATTATATTCAAGGTCAATTTGACCACAGGAAAAACAAACACAATTAAAAAAAAAAAAAAATAGGAGAATTATTTTGGAAAAAAAAATCATCGCCATCATCGTCCTTACTACTGTACACATTATGTGCAGAATGTGCATGCATTCTTCTTCGATATCTTCTCTCAGTATGAGATTTCACCAACATGTCAAGCCTGTGTGTGTGTGTGTGTTTGCAGCCTGTGTGTGGGTTCTCAGCCTGTGCTTTCTCTAAGCCCATGTATGCCCTTGGAGTGTATGAGTTACCGCTCATAGGAGCGCGAGTGACTGTGTTTCCGGTCGTAGGAGCAGGAGTGTGGGTGTGTTCACTCGTATGAGCAGGAGTGTGTGTGTGTTCACTCGTATGAGCAGGAGTGTGTGTGTGTTCACTCGTATGAGCAGGACTGTGTGTGTGTTCACTCGTATGAGCAGGAGTGTGCGTGGTTTGCTCAAGGAGCCGGAGTGTGTGTGAGGCGCTTATAGGTGCGAGAGTCGGTCAAGCTTAGAAGAGCCTGTGTGTGTTGTGTGATCCCTGTCTGTTTGTTTAAAAAAAGTGTTTTATGTTTGATGAGTTTCCTTGCTTGATTTGTTTTCTGTTCATGTCTTGTTTTATTCTGTTATTAAAATACTTTTTTTGGTAATAACAATTCTCTGCATCTATGCCTGCCCTTCTTAAACCCTCTGCGTTAACAACAGCCAGAACTGTTTGTGACAGGAACCTTCAGCTTGTTTTTTCTCATTGTTCCCAACATGGTAAATTTCCTTTTCAGAAGTTCTTCACCCAGGGCGTACAATATAAAATAAATAAATAAATAAATAAATAAATAAATAAATAAAGGTAATATTGTGATCATTCAGTACTATAGCCATGTCTGTCATGGACGAGCAGAGGTTGACCAGAAGATTTTGAAGTTAGCCCGTGTAGCGTGGACCCAAATGTGGAAGTAGCGCGAGCAGGCAGGATAACCATGCGGCTTAATCTAAGAACTCTCTTTTGCGAAGAGCAAGGATCTACACAAATAAATCTGTGTTCTAGCGACACACACTCAATCAGAAAGATAACCCGAATTGGTGAGTACTCACAGATAATCTGGCGATGAATTGGCAAGGACATGGACGAACTCAAAGGATGTTGCCACATATCCAGTGTCCTCCTCAACATGAGAAATAGTTCTGAAGTTTGCTGTTATAAGTTTTTCTTAAATTTTTTATTATTTTTTTATGTTTGCTACACCCATATGTTGGGTGAATTATCAATATTTTCACAGGAACCATATTTTTACAAGTACAAAATGTCAAAATTCTTGATTTGAATGTTTTCCCCTCCCCTATGTTAAGTGAATTATCAGTAATTCTTTCACTAGTAAAGTTATGGTTATGTTAGGTTAGTGCCCTAAAGCTTTTTGAAAAGTATAGAATTTCATGTTATAGTGACTAAATTATCATCCAAAATTATATTTCTTATAAGTTTTATACAGCTAAATCAGCCTGGGGTCAAATTGACCCCACATGATATATGTTTTAAATATTAATTTTACATTAACCCAGTTATCCTCATTAAATAAGGAACATTCACTGAATACAAAGCAAAAAAAAAAAAAAAAGTCAATCATTCTAGACTTTACACATTGAATGGGGTCAACACTCAGAATCAAAACTCAGAAAGACTCAATTTAAATAATAATAATAAGAAGAAGAAGAAGTAGAAATAATAAATAAATACATGGGTTCATTATGAGTTGCAGTTTTCTTTAAGGAGAAATTTATTTTATGTAGTTTAATTGATGGAATGAGTCTCCAGTGTCAGCACTTTATAACAGTCAGAGATGAAGCTGTAGCTTTAAAGTTTCCAATATCAGAGATGGAAAGGCATTTAACATTTTAATATTAAACAAGAAAGGAAACACAAACAGCACTACAAGGAAAGGCCTGCATTTCTACTTCTACTATTGAAAGAGTGAAAGGATGCAGCAGGAGAATGCTGAGAGTGTGATGCCGGGATTTGACACAATCTGCTTCCACCAAATGTGGCTGTTCATGTTTATTCTAGCTCGTCATGGTGACATTGATGCAAAAATAAATAAAAATAAACTTCAGTGGGGAACGCTAAATTGCATAATCTGCATGTCTTTGAACTGTTGGAGAATACTAAAGTATCCAAACCCAAAAAGCACAGGCAGAACATGCAAACTCCACACACACACACACACACACACACACTACAGCGGGCATAAAACCTGTGTAACAGGTACGACACTTTTTGCATGGGTGGCACCATAAAGCACGCACATGAGGCGAAATCTCATGGGGAAAAGGGTCATTTTATTTAAGAAAAAAAGGAAGGAAATGGTTAAAAGAAGGAGGAATCAGTGGTGTTGAAGTGACACACACACACAGGTATAGTAACTACACCTGTAGAGGAGCAGATGTGTGATGCTGTTACACTGTAAGATGTGAATTTGCTTTGGTGACAATGAAAAGTTAAATTCGACATTTTTTAAATATAAATGTTTATCTAATACGTTTGCAGATCATTTTGTATTTCCTGTGTAACAGAGAGACCTGCAGTACTGAGTGTATCTCCACAGAGCTGGCTGACTGAAGGAGACTCAGTGACTCTAAACTATGCGGTTACAGACTCTTCTACAAATTGGACATTCAGCTGGTACACAGTGGTTCCCTACAGATATGGTGTGTATCAAATAAGAAATAGTCGTGTTTCTAAGATGTCATGTATGTGGAGCTCCTCTCAGACAGCAGCAGAGGATCTGGAGGCTCCTACACTCTCAGTCCTGCTGCTCTTAATCACACAGGAGTTTGTGTGAGAGGAGAACCAGCTTTGTGATGCTGATTTTATTCACCTATCATGTGAACATTGTTACGACCTCTACCTAGGGGTGTAATGGGCATGACATAATAAAGCCTCTCACCACCTTCCCACTCCCAAGTAAAGGTAGCCACTAGGTTTAAGAAAGTAAATGTAGCCTTTATTTAGATTCAGAGTTGAGCAATGCCCAAAACAACAAACAAAAATACTCTACCATGCCCTAGGCTTGCCTAGGCAAAACTCAAATATAAAATAAAATACAAAATTGTCTAACCTACCATCCTAAACAAAAAAAACAGGAGAAAAATACAGAGGTAAAATAAAAGGGGCTTCTCACTCCTTCAGAGGCTACAAAGTATTCAATATATACATTGATTATTTTTCTAGTTAATAATACCCCTGAAGTGTCAACATTTTCTACTTAATGATGGTCACAGATCAGATTTGCACATTTTATCATCACATCTTACAAGCTCAAGTTCACACACAAACGGTTTAGTTGGGAGTGGCAGGGCAGAGAGAGAAGGACAGCTGTCATCTGTGGGTTTTTAAAGAAAATGGGATCCCATCTTGTCCAATCAGCTTGCTTCAATCTCCTATAACTCCACCCACACACATTCTCACACAACACACACTCAAAACACAACAACTCCAAAGAATGAAAGATATATATATATATATACACACACACACATTATACACAATAGATATGACTCTTGGTCATAACAACATATTCCTAGTTTTACATTAAACCTGTTTGTATTTATGTAGTTTATGTCACTTTGTCTTTCCTTTGTTCATTGTCTCAGTTTTTATTATTATTATTATTATTTTTTTAGCATTCATAATTATAGATCACCCCATGTCTGTCTATGTAACATTCCATGCTTTGGACTGTTTAATTAATTACCAGATTAACAAACATCATTCTGATCACACATGCACTTCTATCCTCATTGTATTGTATATTGACTTATTTGTATTCCCATGTCTCTCTTCTGTGTTTAAGGTGAATCTCCTCCAGTCTCTCTGATCATCAATCCCAGCAGAACTCAACACTTTACTAATGACTCTCTCTCACTGAGCTGTGAGGACCAGAGTCACTCTAGTGGATGGACAGTGAAGCGATACACACACAGTGAGGGAGTGTTAGATTGTTCACACTGGGGATCAGCTACAGGATCTACATGTAATATCAGCTCCCTCTCCACATCACACACTGGAGTTTACTGGTGTGAGTCTGAATCTGGAGAAAACAGTAATCCTGTCAACATCACAGTGCATGGTGAGTCTTCAAGTAGTGTGAGTTTATTTGTAAAAGAAAAAACAATCATAAATATTTACATTTTTGCAAAATTCTGAATATTGATGTGTGACTGCATTTTCCCCAAGGCTAAGTGCATGGTTAAGTTTATGCTTATTGATACCCACAGTGACGCACAACCTTCTTACTCATTTCCCTTAATTGAATATGCTGTTGTATTTAAATATGATAGAGTGTAACACCTGTGTCACCGCAGTACTGGGGAATAAGATCTACAGTAGCTAGCCGGATTACTGAGCCGGTGCTTTGTCCCCACCTAGTGTGTCTACTTGAGTATTGTTTTCACCTTAACACCAAATTAACTGTTCCCTTATGTGTCTCACTATTTATTGCGGACGAACCCGTAGCTCCTCGCCTGTTCACTGTTGTGCACCGTCTGTTTCACATGTGTATGTTTTGTCTAGTGCTTGTGTCTTTGTCTTTCCTAATCAGTGTCTGCAGGCTCGGGCCACATTTACGAGGACAGTCGCCCATCAAAGTCAAGGTCGAGGCTGAGAGTCTCTTAGCTGTGTCTGGGGTCGATGGCTGCTTTGTGTTTAAGTGTGTTTCCTTTTGCCCACCTGCAGACCCAGTCTGGGGAATCAGTGGTTTTCTTTTGGTTTATTTATGAACTATTATTTGTGACTTTATTTGTGTGAAACTGAGAAAGGAAATAAAAATGAAACATTGACATTATAGAACCTGCATCTGCGACCGCCTCCTCGTCCCACGACATGACAAGAGAGTCCAAGCTGGCAATTGCGAAATATTTTAAGTTCTCCTCCATTTCGTACATGAGTACATCGTAGACAAAACTTCCATCGCATTTTATTACATTATAGTAGGGCATTCAATGTTTGTCACAGTGTTTTACTTTATTTTATTTTTATTCATCAACAAAGTATACATATATCTGATGTCAGTTCTAGTCTCATCCATAATTCAGTCTCTGAAGACACCAAAGGTTTATATGCATATTAGTTACAGCTTACATTTATTTATATTGTTAATCTGATCTTCCTTGTTGCAGATGGTGATGTGATTCTAGAAAGTCCTGTCCATCCTGTGACTGAGGGACGTCCTCTGACTCTACACTGTTTATATCGCTATACAAATTCCTCAAACCTCCGAGCTCATTTCTATAAAGATGGATCAGTTCTCCAGACACAGACTACAGGAGAGATGATCATCCATAATGTCTCTAAGTCAGATGAAGGTTTCTACCACTGTAAACACCCAGAGAGAGGAGAGTCAGAGAAGAGCTGGGTCTCAGTCAGAGGTGTGAAATTATTTAATTAATTGAATGCAACTGTGTTTTAATGTGTTGAACTTGTAACTGCATAATGTAGACTTTAGGGTTAAGCCTACAGTATGTGAGTCTGTAAATCATATGATACTGGAACTGTGAATGTAAATAAATGTAGTTATCCTGAAGATAGAGCTAAAACATACACTTTAACATGTATAAAGCAATGTTATCATTATTCATGCTGTTTCAGGTCAATCAAGTGTAGTAAGTGCATCAGGTGTAGAAGCTCCATTCTCAGTGTTCATGCTGATCAGTAGTGTAGTGACGGCCTCTCCGTATCTGCTGGTCACCATCATTCTGCTGTTCAAATGTTGCAGGGTGAGAACTCTTTCAGTACATCTCTACACATTTTACTTTAGGAAACGTACAGAGCATTTGGTTAACTGCATTTGGGAAGGTTCACAACTGGTCCATTTGTTGATAATGGCTTTAAAATGCCTTAGAAATGGCTTTGTAACACTTTCGGGATCGATAGATGACAATTTCTTTATTTCTCAATTGATCTTGAATTTCTTTAACCTGTGACATGATGTGTTGACCAAATGCAGTTTCAGTTGCTTTTCTGTGAAACACCTCAAATAACGGAAATGACTTTTTCAATACTTTTAACAGATCACAAAAAAAAGAGAACTGAGAAAGCCGTCATAGAGGAGTGAACAACGTTCACGTATTTAAAGAGAATCCACTGCAAATATAAATGAATATTCTTCTTATATAAACTGATTTGTAAATTTCTTGTTTATTAGTTAAATGTTCACTATACTATAGTAACTTTTATACTTATGACCTAAGCCCTAATTCTGTACTTGAACAAGTACAGGTAAGATGTGTTTAATATGCAGAATGTACACCCGTGGACAAAATTGTTGGTACCCTTCGGTCAATGAAAGAAAAACTCACAATGGTCACAAATAACTTTTGTCAGATTAAAGTAATCATTTAAAAAAAATGTATGAATGTTTACCAATGAAAGTCAGACATTGCTTTTAAACCATGCTTCAACAGAATTATTTAAAAAAATAAACTCATGGAACAGGCCTGGACAAAAATGATGGTACCCCTAGAAAATACTGAAAATAATGTGACCAAAGGGACATGTTAATTCAAGGTGTGTCCACTAATTAGCATCACAGGTGTCTACAATCTTGTAATCAGTCAGTGGGCCTATATATAGGGCTCCAGGTAGTCACTGTGTTGTTTGGTGACATGGTATGTACCACACTCAACATGGACCAGAGGAAGCGAAGGAAAGAGTTGTCTCAGAAGATTCGAAAGAAAATTATAGACAAGCATGTTAAAGGTAAAGGCTATAAGACCATTTCCAAGCAGCTAGATGTTCCTGTGACTACAGTTGCACATATTATACAGAAATTTAAGATCCATGGGACTGTAGCCAACCTCCCTGGACGTGGCCGCAGGAGGAAAATTGATGACAAATCAAAGAGACGGATAATCCCAATAGTAACAAAAGAGCCCAGAAAGACTTCTAAAGAGATCCAAGGTGAACTTCATGCTCAAGGAACATCAGTGTCAGATCGCACCATCCGTCGTTGTTTCAGCCAAAGTGGACTACATGGGAGACGACCAAGAAGGGCACCATTGTTGAAAAATCATAAAAAAGCCAGACTGGAATATGCCAAACTACATGTTGACAAGCCACAAAGCTTCTGGGAGAATGTCCTATGGACAGATGAGACAAAAATGGAACTTTTTGCCAAGGCACATCAGCTCTATGTTCACAGATGGAAAAATGAAGCATATCAAGAAAAGAACACTGTCCCTACTGAGAAACATGGAGGAGGCTCTGTTATGTTCTGGGGCTGCTTTGCTGCATCTGRCACAGGGTGTCTTGAATCTGTGCAGGGTACAATGAAATCTCAAGACTATCAAGGGATTCTAGAGAGAAATGTGCTGGCCAGTGTCAGAAAGCTGGGTCTCAGTCGCAGGTCATGGGTCTTGCAACAGGACAATGACCCAAAACACACAGCTAAAAACACCCAAGAATGGCTAAGAGGAAAACATTGGACTATTCTAAAGTGGCCTTCTATGAGCCCTGACCTCAATCCTATTGAGCATCTTTGGAAGGAGCTGAAACATGCTGTCTGGAAAAGGCACCCTTCAAACCGGAAACAACTGGAGCAGCTTGCTCATGAGGAGTGAGGTGGCCAAAATACCTGCAGAGAGGTGCAGAAGTCTCATTGACAGTTACAGGAATCGTTTGATTGCAGTGATTGCCTCAAAAGGTTGTGCAACAAACTATTAAGTTAGGGGTACCATCATTTTTGTCCAGGCCTGTTCCATGAGTTTTTGAGTTTTCATTTTTTTAAATAATTCTGTTGAAGCATGGTTGAAAAGCAATGTCTGACTTTCATTGGTTAACATTTATAGAATTCTTATTTATTATTACTTTTGTCAGATTAAAGTTATTTCTGTGACCATTGTGAGTTTTTCTTTCAAGGGTACCAACAATTTTGTCCACGTGTGTATATGGTTTAATGTGCATTGTGTCAGAATGAAAATGTACAGTGGAATATTTTTACAACCAGTGCAGGTTGTGTTTTCTGCAGGTCTGATTACAGAGAAGGAAGTTGTTGAGAAGTTCAGTGTTACTAGAGTTAAATGAAGTTAAGCTTTGTATGTATGGAATATAAAACATGTTAATTGACTTTTGTTAAATTAAGTGGAAACTAATTGTGTTTTCTTTTATTAGTTTGTTTTTTATTAAGTTAGTTTTGTTGGACTTTACAGTGTGAACTATAATTGTAGTTGTGTGCATTTCGATAAAATGATTTGATCAATTAAATAAATGCATCTAATGATAAGGTTATTTCTAAAGCTTTATATTTTGCTTGTATGTTAACTTGTAAGTTAAACTACATTCTATGACTATATTTATACGGCCAGCTCTCGAGATTTAGCCACTGTTAAGATCTCGGCCACTTCCTTGATGTGTAGTAGTCATGTCTACTATGATTACTTTACTTTCAGCTTTGGCCTGACACCACTCCCACAGAATTGTGATTGGCCTCTTTGGCATTCAAAGTAGACTTGGTGCCAGATAACTTATGATTGCTGCCATTGTTTCATGCCAAAGCTCACTGGCCTTTCATGATCTTACCAGCTGGACATTGGTACACTGCTCCCACAATTACATACATCTTATACTGTACCAATCTCACATTATTTCTGTTTCACATAATAATGGAAAATGGACAGTGAGTAATCATCTAATAGTGCTTTGTCTCGCTTGGATTTCTTTACTTTTTATTAATTCATCTTATTTTGTTAAGATGAAGCGTCAAGTCTGTTTCTCTGTAGTGGTCCCAGAATGTATTTGTTTATTTATTTATCCAATCATGCAGGGACAGCAGTGATTTTCCGTTTACACTGACAGGATGAGACCAATCACATGGTCCCAGCAATGGAGTGATAGTATCTTGCACTGCTGGCATAAAATCTTTTCATCCCACTTCTCTACCTTTCTTTTCCATGCTTTATGTCAAATTGAACAAACCTAAGCAGGAAAGGTGATGTGGAAAAGCTACATGAAAAAAAGCTTAAAAGTTTGGACATGCTTGCTGTAGGGGTTGCTGCAGTAGTCTCTACGTCATCAGCAGTGCTTAAGTTTGTGCAGCATCATCAGGCAAATGTAGAAGTGCAGGTGGTGAGCTGTGGAGAAGTGCAGGTGTGTACTGTAATTGATTCTGATTGCCAGGCAGAATGATGAGGAGCATACGTTAGTAGCTTCATGATGACGGGGTTTAGGCTACTCAGTTAACCAGTGCAACAGAAATTATTTGACATTTTTTCTAGATACCCTATTGGTTATTGTCCTCAGACAGACATAATTTTGACCAACTGTTATAAAATGAACAATCTTTCTCTCCTCTTTGCTGGATGTTGGATGAATAAAATGGCACAATTATTCAAGGGTACCCTTATATGTTTGTGTTCTACCTTGCCCAGTCATAAATCTTAAACATTAGTTTATTCTAACCAACAAATACATCACATATTTTTATATTGTTCAATATGATCTTTAAAGTTGCTTCTACATTGTTCATGAACTCATTTCATATCATTAAAATTAAACAAAGGATGATCCTAATCATTAAGATATCTTCTTCAATATGTGAAATCGGAACTGAATATTTAATAATCTGTCAAACGCAATACATTAGAACAAATCCAAATCTTAAACACTGAATGAACGACTCATTGCCAGTGTGGTATTGTTTACATTGTACATTGTATTATAATTGATAATCAGTGTTGCTCCATTTACCTTGTAGAAGTGTTAATGCTATGGCTGATCGGTGTTGGGGGTTCAAATACTAGCACTACCAAGTTGCTGTTACAAAGCCTTTGAGCAAGGCCCTTAACCTGCTTCAGGGGCACATATGTATATCTATGGTGCGGCGGGCACGGATCAAGTCTCACTATAAATACTCAAAGAGTTAAGAAATAAATACAGATTACACCACCCCTTTACAGTAAGGGGAACTGAATACTGAATCAACTCAAGCACACAAGTTCGTTACCATGGAGAATAGAGACATGGAACCCCACTAATTACGAGGACACCAAGGCTTACCCATAGCAGGATAGGCTAGCTGTAAAATGATTATTCCTATGCCACACACACACGCATGCACACAATACGGTGAGTGATCACATTCAATCCACAATCCGTGCTCCTGACACCACCACTACGGTATTAAAACAGCTAGCGGGCCTAAAACGACCAGACCAAAAAAAAATAAAACAAACAAAAAAACACTTCCAATAAGCCTGAATGAGAAGCACACTATACAATACTCCTCATTAACAAAAACACAATTGACACTGTACTTAAAAGAAGAAAGAAAGAAAGAAAGTAAGAAAGAAAGAAAGCCAAAAACAATTATAAACAAAACTCAGTCAGGCTACGTAAATAACCAAAAAGACAAAAATAAAACAAATCATACAACAAAAGCAACCAAAACCCAAATACAGGAACAATGACGAGTAGCAACACACACACGCACAGTAGCAACACACGCACAGTAGCCACACACACACACGCAGAAAGTAGCAGCAAAACAGCAGCACCACCAGTATCTGTAAAAGAAGGCACTCCCAATGAACTGATTTGTCCTGCAGGTTTTGGTCACTGCCATCCAAATCAAACAGTTGCTCACAGTCCAAATATCTACAGTATACTCAAAGGTGACGGATGCAAAGGTGACGGACTCAAACCAGCAGGAAATAACAGCCTGCACACCACCCCAAAACCAGGAACAGGATGCTATTTCAATAACAATAAGTAAATATGGTTAGCCAAAATACACAAAATCACTGCAGTGTTAGTCAAACAGCCAGAACATACCTGCTAACCAAGGACCCCCACACCCCAATGGTGAAGCTGGCAATAACACATCCCAGGTAGCCTACACACCACCCTGAAGCTTTGAACATAGTACTATTCCAGCTACAACGAACAATATGGTTAGCTAAAATGCACAAGCTCACTTCAACATTTGCCACAGAGCTAAACATACGTGCTAATTAGAGACCCACACACCCCAAAAACGGAGCTGGCAATGACACGTCCCTGGTATCTTAAACACCACTGAAGCTGCAAAGGTGCTGTTCCAGCTACAACAAACAAACAGGGTTAACTGAAATGCACAAGGTCACTGTAACATTAGCAAAAATGGCTCAACCTACCTGCTAACCAGAGACCCCCACACACAAAGCGAGTGAAGCTAGCAATGACGCATCCCAGGTAGCCGAGTTGCAGTCTTCATAAAACCTGTACCAAGCTCCGATAGGCTAACGTTCTGAGTCATAGGCGGGAACTTACCCAATTGACCACACACACACATAATAT
>QMIH01001346.1:2621-40614 GCA_003987875.1 Clarias batrachus | reverse complement strand
GATAAAAGCCTTTGAAACATATGAAGTGCTTGTAATTATATTTCAGTACATCACAGAAACAACTGAAACAAAGATCTAAAARCAGTTTAGCAGCAAACTTTGTGAAATATTATAATATTTGTGTCATTCTCAAAACTTTTGGCCACGACTGTATATTCTAAAAATGCTGGGTTGTTTCTGTAAACACATTGTTGGGTTGTTCATGCTGGGTCAAAATTCTGGGTTATTTCGGGTACTTTAAACACATTGTTGGGTTGGTTCATGTTGGGTCAAATGAGATGTAGTGGGTCATTTACAAATGAAAACCTGGTTTGGTTATATTGACTCAACAACTGGTTTATTATTTATTTTCTTGGTTTCTCAAAATGGCAGCCTGCAAAATTTTGAAATATTACTGTTATTGTATAACAAAGTGTAGTTTTAAGAGTTGTTTAAGCAAAAATCTATGTGTGTACAGCTCAAAACATCAATCAGTAAAGATAGCGTCTATTAAAAAGAAATGCCACAACGATTTCAGAGATTTGAGCTCGAGGCAGGCAATACAGGTACCCTATGCTCATGTAGCTATCCAACACAGCCTCACCTTTGGAAAACTACCGCTGGCTGTGATGTCTCTGCAGGGTTAAAACAGCAGATTTATCTCATTTTGTGTATTTCTAACAGGCAATCTTCTGTATAATACGGTTATGATATAATATATTGCGTCTATGTGACGCAACACTGTTTTCCATTTGCACTTTACCCGGTGTCCTCAAACCCTCGAGTGTGCAATTCCAATTCAAGTCCGTTCTTTGCGTTCTTGGAATCAAGACACGGCATGACAAACTTTCTAGATTATTCACTTCTGAAGCGAAGGACAGCTCACTTCAAGCTGGCAGTATTTTATCTAAATTTTAAATGTTGTAGTTGTGGTAGGAGTAAGCTCATTTCCATGTTTATTCGCTTTTCCACCTTTTTATTCGCACGTTGATATGGAGTGTGGGGAGGTCATGTTTTAATATTCTGTGCCAATAGTTGACTATACTGTATGTTATGAGAGAAGTGTGTTTGTAGGACACACAAATAAAAACCTGTATATAAAAAAATATATATCTTAAATGTAATTTTAGGTAAGGCGGCATGGTGGTGTAGTGGTTAGCACTGTCGCCTTGCACCTCCAGGGTCCGGGTTCGATCCTTGGCCAGGCTCGAGTCCCATTTCTGTGTGCATGGAGTTTGCATGTTCTCCCCGTGCTTGGTGGGTTTCCTCCGGTTTCCTCCCACAGTCCAAAGACATGGAGGTAAGGCTAATTGGTATTCCCAAATTGCCTGAAGTGTGTGAATGAGTGAGTGTGTGTGCCCTGCGATGGATTGGCATCCTTTCCAGGGTGTCTCTTACCATGTGCCCCAAGTCTTCTGGGATCCCCCCGTGACCCTGAATACAGGATAAAGCGGTATAGAAGATTAGTGAGTAATTATAGGTACATTTCTAAGTAATCTTCATTAAAGCTGTGTGTGGAAAGTCTCTCGGCATATTTTGTAATATTGTATAGGTGTCAGAAGAAGCAATTGGGGTATGTTTAATGACAGTCTTAATATGTCTTCTGTCTCTGTCTGTTTAAAAAAAACTTTAACATGGTAACAGTAATAAATGTAGTGAACAATACAGTGATGAATGTAGGGAACAAATTCAGTCATAATTGACTTAAGTGATTGAAAGTGTGTATACAGTTCTTGTATTTAACTTTTACATTTCCTTCTTAAATCCTTGAGAAGAAAGCACCCTCATCAGCGGCCAAAAAAAAAAAAAAAAAAAAAAAAAAAGGTCTTTCAAATTACTTTAAGGACTTTAAGGATCAAAAAAAAAAAAAAAAAAAAAATTACACAAAGTTGACACAGCCACTGAATACACCCAAGAACTTCGGGGGAGAGGTGGTCTTGTCTGTAACGTTAGCTGTCACTAGCTAAACCAACTTTTTAGTGTGTACATTTATTTTATATTTAACAAATGGTCACCTTGCGATTATATGGTTTTGTCTGACATTTTTGTCAAAATTGAGCTATTCAAAGTTTCTTATCCTGTGACAATTTATTTACATTATGTGAAATTGTGCACATTTTGGGGCTTTGTTGAAAATAAAAATAAATACATAAATCTTGTTGAATGTGTGAACCCAGCATGAGTGTTAATTTCACCCACTGGTTGGGTCAAATAGAATAACCCCGCTCGTAAACATTTAACCCAGCTAGAGTGTTGATTTAACCCACTTGGTCAAATGAACAACCCAAGATTCTGGGTTAAATGGATAAACACAGCACTTGGGTCAAAACAACCAAGCGTGTGTTCTGTCCAATAGTGACCCAGCGGCTGGGTTATGGTTGGGTTGTTTTTTTAACCCAGAGTGTACTCTAAAAACAATTAGGTGTCAGTGTGGATAATGTGTGAGATACATTTGTGAGTTATTAGTGATGTGTTACAAATCTAAACATCACTGGGATGGCTGTGTTCTCTGCTGCTGCAGGTGCTGATACTGACATTTGTGATGTGATGTATGCAGAGCTTGAACTAAAACCAATGAAAAAGGCAAAGAGAATAAAAGGTAAAGAAAAAGTAAAAAATCCTTGAAACCTTTTCTATTATAGAACATTGTCACCCGATGTACAGTTGTGTTCAAAATAATAGCAGTGTGTTGAAAAAAGTGAATCAAGCTCCATATCCATATAATAACTTTTAATTTAAATCACACAAATGCACTGGACACCTTGCACGTTCTATTCTGAATCACAAGATGAAGAAAACTTGTGCTAAATGTTCTATTAGCTTACAGAAGTTGTAAAAAACAAATATTAGTCTGTTCAAAAAAATAGCAGTGTCATCATTCATCTTTACAAAGTGATGAATTTAGCATTTAAACAAAAATGAGTAAAGTTGAATCTTTCTTGTACATCTCTCAACTAATATTTAGTTGTATATCCATGGTTTGTGAGAACTGCTTCACATTGGTGACCATTGTACCACTCACCACAATTCCTCTGCATTTCTTAGTTTTGACTCAGAGACAGCATTTTTAATGTCAGATCATAAGTTTTCTATTGGATTAAAACTTATTTAATGGGGGTTGGGCTGGTCACTCCATAACATTAATCTTGTTGGTCTGAAACCAAGATGCTGCTCACTTACTGGTTTGTTTGGGGCCGTGGTCTTGTTGAAAGACCCTTTTCAAGGGCATTTCTTCTTCAACATAAGGCAACATGGCCTCTTTAAGTCTTCTGATGTACTCAAATTGATCCAGGATCCCTGAAATGTGATAAATTATTTCACAGGATAATTTACCACTCCAATTGAACTCCACACTGCTATTATTTTGAACACGCCTCATTTCGATTAATGATTCAATTACACAAAATCAGGTGCGTGCAAATGTTAAAATTACTGTTGGGTCTGTTGGTTTTCTATTACTCCACTAACTAAAATATTTACAGTGAAGAAATATAATTTCTCCCAAAAACAAATATGGATCTGGTTACTGATGTTGGACGGCTATTATTCTGTATAGTCCATGTAAGAACTAAAGCACCATGTTGGGTTGGTAAAGGATAAACGTCAACAACAGGGTATTGTAAAGTAGTGGAGTTACCATCCTGAGTTAAAAAAAAAAAATCCTATTAATCCACTAGTGTTTTATTCCCTTTGTATCACTGCAGTTTTTAGGAACTGTATGTTTAATTAATTAAAGAACAAGATTTTCATCTCATCATTTTGTTTAATTTTTTATTTATAAATATATGTGAATATTCACAAAAGCAATTCAGTTATTCTTCTCTATTTCTTTCTAATGTTTTAGGTATAAGGCAGAAAAATACAGTTTCACATGTTACAAAGAAATGGGAAAGTGTGGAATATCCTCCATCAATATAAAATTAACATGACTTAATATAAAATAAGAATTCATTTTTAAATTATTAATAGTTTATCATAACTTCTTTAGTTTATCATTTCTTTATTTTTTTTTTTGTCTTAAAAGGCCTTCTGAACAAACCAGTGCTGTGGTATATTGTGTCATTTGGAAATTTAGATAAACTGTAGTTTTTATCAGTAAATTGATCAAGGATCTGTTTATTTCTCAAAACTAGAGAATGTCAGTGTGGGTGATGAGACTGTATACTCAGAGCTGCAGCAGAAGGTAAAACACTACATTTAAGAAGAATGTGCAAACACCATCAATCAAGATGTACTTTTAAATGAGTAAATTATAAAATTTGGTCACACACAACATATAAAATATATATAATGTATATCTTTTTCTGCTTGACCCTCATATTCACACACAAACACACACACAAACACAATCCTAATTGTATTTATGTGAGTTCTCTCTCTGTCTCTCTCTCCCTCCAGTGACCCATTTGTCTGTGTGCTCTTGAATCTCCAGTTATCAACTAGATAACTAAAGAACTAGGAATTGGTCTGAAACTGCCAGCTGTGAAACCTTAAGTTCTGATGAGCTGAGGGATATGAGTTTTTTCTCACTTCAAGCATTCACTAATGAAACTGAAGGAACTTCATCAAGATGTGTGAATATGTGTGAAAATCAAATGTTCAGGTCATGTATCAAGACCTTCTAAAGAGTCTATTGCCACACCACCAATCAGTTTTTTTTTTTTTTTTTTGCCATCATCAGGAGGGTATCCCAGGAGTGTGAGGAGGCTTTACTGACTACAGTTCTTTACTCAGATGCTCCTTATTTTGTGAGTGCACAACACAAGGCAAACAAATGATGGAGAACAGATCCATCTGTTAACAGTTATTCCCAAGACAATTTGTTACCAATCATTAATTTTAGATCTTATTCTGTGGATGCTTGAACTGCATCTGGATGTCCTGTTCAGCCTACACCCATGGATCATGTTGTTGGTCAGTGATCATGATCAGTGTTGGGACTAAAACAGAATGGTTTGATTGATTAACTTTCACAGTTTTGTAAAATAAAAGACTGAATTAATTACATACAATCTTAGATGAGTTGATCCTTCTCTTGGATTACTAGTTCTGCCTAGTTGTATGAACACATTGGTGAATGAGTAGAGAATGTCTAGACGGGACTATTGCAAATATAACTTGCTGTGATGCTGGCTCTTTAATAAAATGTTCAGAAATGTTTGTGTTGTATTATATTATATTCCAAATTCTAAAATAGTGTTTTTGAGAATAAAAAAAAAAATGAAATCTTTTTTTTTGGCTATTTATTGTCTATATTTGAATTTTTGAATACAAAAATATTTTTTTTAGAAATTTGTTAGAATAACATTGTTCTATGTGGAACAAACAATAGAATGACCAGGGGAAACAATTATCTCATGGTGGAACCTCGGATTGTGAGTAACATGGTTTACGAGTGTTCCGCAAACCAAGCAAAGATTTTTAATTGGAAACCGAGCAAGTATTAGGTTACGAATGCCGAGTATCATGTATCACGCATGCGACTCTTATTTTGTGATCACAACTGAGCCAATGATTTTTCTCTCTCTTGTGCTGCGTCTCCCCTGCTGGGTCTTAAGCCCCATTTACACTGCAGGTGTCGATGCCCAATTCTGATTTGTTGCCTAGATCTGATTTTTCTGACCGTCTGTTTACACGTTCTTTCAACTATGACTCATATCCGATTCAAGTGGTTACAATTGCCATACCGTCTGAAACATCGCGCAAACTTAAAGGGAGGTTCTTGCACTACACAAGATGGACGAAGGCGAAATATGCTTGATGCTAGCTCTGCAATATATGCAAAGTTTGCGAAACGTAGAAGGAGGAAAAGGGCCATGATTGCAGCCTGCGCATATGCTTCATTTATTGTGTCCTCAACCATTCAGAGGAGTGTCTGGGTGCAAGACGTGTCTGGGTCGCTCTCTGGTGGCTTGCAACAGGGCATATCTGTTTGGGATGAGCAGGGCCTCAGTGTGCCTGATTATGTCATTAAACCAAAAATTCAAATAAGTCTTAAGCAGTTTTAATGACGTACAGAACGCAATGCTTCAGAAAATCCGATCTGTCTGTTTACACGACAACCACATTAGCACATATCTGATTTATATCTGATCTATTTCCACATATGAAGGAGGCCTGAAATCGATCTCAAAATATCAGAATGCATGCGTTTTTTTCCTGTTTAAACGGACATAGAAAATATCAGATATGTCACATATGAGCAAAAAATCAGAATTGGGTCACATTTAACTGCCAATGTAAACATAGCTTTAGTGCTTGTCTCTTACAGGTATAATCAACATCTCCTTCTATTTCCTATGTGTGTGTACGCGCATAATTTGACACTGTGCCCCACACACACCGATACACACACACTTTATTCATGTGTACTTTGTGTGTGCATACGCGTAATTTGACACCAACACACACACGCACACACACTGAATTATGCTTATAATCCAAGGTTCCACTGTATGGGCATATATACTATGAATTAATATCCCCAACATTCAAGTTCAAAGGTAGATATAAATATGAAGCCAATATTTAAGTATTTATTTTTACATTATTTGGTATAAAATGGATTTAGTCATCATAACATTCCCTGTGCAGTTATTATATATTTTTTAAGGTTTTTTCTTTTCTTTTTATTTATTTATTTAAAAGTGGGTTGTGTTTTTAATGTATAAATAAACAGGAAATATCAGCAATTACCCATTTTAACCTCCAAATGTCTTTAAGCTTTAATTAATCTCATATAAATAAATAAAAAAAAATTCTTAGGCAAAATACCAACAGTATGATGGCTATAAAATCCAATTTTTATTCCACTTATAACAGAAAAAAAAATGGTTTATGCATCAACAGTTTGTTTAAAATTTAATGTATTGTCTCTTTTAACTTTCATGTCTGTGAATCCTATGTTGTTGCTGGTTCTAGGCAAGACAATGAGGTGGCAATACCTCCACCAGAACTACACAGCCTTACCAATAATATTAAATGCCCTCCCTTCACCTAACATTGTCTTGTCCATATAAGCAAATGAGGCATCTGCCTAGGGTGACACTCTGATGAAGACAAGTGAAATAATTATAATAATAAAAAAATGGACTGAGTATAAATGAATGTGATAGGGTTTTTTGCCACAAAGAAACAGAAAATTGTCTCAGAATCACTCATAGGACTTGCACTCAATGTTCATTTAGGAATGAAATTATTTCTAGGTCAGAGTATGACAAACATTCTTTAGTAAGCTTTCTACTCTTACTTTCAGCAAGGAGTAGGACTGCTCCTAAAGCGCGTTACATCACCTTTTTTTCTGTAATGGGAAAAAAAAAAACTACATGTTAATTATGTAGTAATTCTGATTTATGTTTTAATGTGCTATGTAGACTGTGGAGGCTTTATAACTTGGCTGTTGGATTATAGAAAGTCAGAGAATAGAATAGAAACAAACCGGTTATAATTGCTACAGAATGGTAAGGTGAAGTGGTAAGGTCTGGTTTGTGTCAGAAAAAGAAAAAAGCTCATTGAATGTAGAAACATGACACATGAAAAATAAATCACCTTTCTCAAATAAGAAACGGCTATAGCATGTCCTGACAATGTTTTAATTTTATAGTCATTTATTTGAATTTATTTCGGTATTATCTACTACAAACTTAAAGAAGACAACATTTAAGATGACCCAAAACCCTACACTGTAAACCCAGTTAAGTTGGCAAATTTCCAAATATTTTAGGTAATCAGTTACATCAATTTTTGTAATTAATGATGTTTCCAATTTTAAGTAAACAGAACTATCAATTTTTGAGTTTGTTGTACAAATAAAACAAATTGTTGCAGACTATCCAGCACAGGATTTGAACCTAGCGCAAAGCACTTACCACTGCGTCACAGGTGCTCTATAGATTTTACACTGGTGGAAGTTTTATTTAAGTTATTGTTACTTATGTACTCAAAATTATTACTCATTCAATTATTTAGGTAAACAGTACTCAATGTGTTTAATTACTTTGAGCATTAGGGTTTACAGTGTAGTGTACTTGTTTTAATGTTCAACTTCAATGTTTTTTTTTTTACTCATTACACTATTGTACAGCAAATATCAATAGCTCTGATTAAGATTTTTCATGCTTGTTGTATAAAATACACAGATGTGGAAATTACCATTACTGTAGTATTTCTTCGATACAGCATATTGTTTTGACTTTTTTTATGATTTAATTATTTTTTAAAATCCGAGATGACGGAAAATGTCACTTTGCGCCACCTGGCGGTCATTTCACAAATTATTTTGAAATGCGACTGATTTATTTTGGCCGCTGTCGTTTTCTCGCAGCGGTGAGCATGGCGGTAATAGACATTCCCCTCTTCACACCTCTGTAACTACTTCATTTGTAACGCTGTGTGTTCTTTTGTTTATTACAAGTTAGTTTTGTTGGACTTTACAGTGTGAACTATAATTGTAGTTGTGTGCATTTGGATAAAATGATTTGATCAATTAAATAAGTACATTATTATCAATTCACTGATTTATTTTAACCTGGTTGAAAATGTTATTTCTAAAGCTTTATATTTTGCTTGTATGTTTTAAATTACATTCTATGACTATATTGCTGGATGGTACAGCAGGGTTTGCATGCTTTTTCAGGCTTCACCATTGGACAGCTCACCACAGACTGTCTGTGAGCACTGCCCCCGGCACTTCCATTTTTAGCTCTCGAGATTCAGCCCCTGTTATGATGTCGGCCACTTCCTTGACATGTAGTAGTCATATCTACTATGATTACTTTACTTTCAGCTCTGGCCTGACACCACTCCCACAGCATTGTGATTGGCCCCTTTGGCATTCAAAGTAGACTTGGTGCCAGATAACTTATGATTGCTGCCTTTGTTTCATGCCACTGGTTCACAGGCCTTGTGTGATCTTACTGGTTGGACATTGGTACACTGCTCCCACAATTACATTTATCTTAAACCCCTCTCACCTTATTTCTGTTTCAACTAATAATGAGTAATAGTCAGTAATCATCTAATAGTGCTACTATAATTCCTTGTCTTCTTTTAACCTCTTTACTTTTTATTAATTAATAGTTTTTTGTTAAGATGAAGCATCATGTCTGTTTGCCTGTAGTGCTCCCAGAATGCAGCTATTTAATTATTGATTTATTCATTTATTTATTAATTTATCCAATCATGCAGGGACAGCAGAGATTTTCCTTTTACACTCACAGCATAAGACCAATCACATGGTCCCATCAGTGGACTGATTAAGTATCTTGTTTTACTTGCACAAAATCTTTTCATCTCACTTCTCTTCCTTTGTCTTTCTTTCTTTTCCATGCTTAATGTCAAAATGGACAAACCGAAGCAAGAAACGTGGTGTGGAAAAGCTACATGCGAAAAAAGCTTAAAAGTTTGGACATGCTTGCTGTAGGGGGTTACATCATTTGCTTCTACATTATCAGCAGTGCTTAAGTTTGTGCAGCATCATCAGGCAAATGTAGAAGTGCAGGTGGCGAGCGATAGATAAGAGCAGGTGTGCACTGTAATTGATGCTGATTGCCAGAGTAACAGGCAGAATGATGAGGAGCATATGCTAGTTCATTCATGATCAAAGGGTTAAGGCTACTCAGTTACCCAGTGCAAGAGAAAACTTTTTTTTTCTAGACAGCCTACTGGTTTCTATCTTCCTCAGTCATAATTTTGGCCGATTGCAATCTTTCCATCCTCACTCTTTGATAGGGTATTGGATGAATAAAAAGGTACAATTCTTCATCAAGTATGCGTCTGTATATTTGTGTTCTACCTTGCTTTGTCACAATTCTTACACAATTACTCTAACCAAATCACATTTCTATATTGTTCACGATGATCTTTACAGTTGCTTTTGCACATAGACATCACGTCATTGTTCATGAACTCCTTTCATATCATTAAAATTAAACAGAGGATGATCTGAACCATTAAGACATGTTCATCAATATTTGAAATCTGAACTGAATATTTAATAATCTGTCAAATGCAATACATTCGAAAAAAATCCATATCTTAACCCTTTGGAGTTAACTAAAAGAACGACTCAGGTTGGCTCACTGCCAGTGGTGGTATTGTGGTATTGTTTACATTGTACATTTTATTATAATTGATAATCAGTGTTACTCCATTTACCTTGTAGTGGTGTTAATGTTATGGCTGATCAGTGTACAAATGAAAATCGGGAAGCTGGGGGTTCAAACCCTAGCACTACCAAGTTGCCATTATTAAGCCTTTTAGCAAGGCTCTTAACCTGCTCCAGGGGTGCTGTATACTGACTGCGGTCTGACCCCAAATGGGATGACAAATAATTGAACCTTAATCTTAATATGAAATGATTATAAGTATTTGTTTTTACTGAGACATTCACATAGACTTTTTGTGGTCAACATTACATAACTAGATACAGTATAGTTGTTTATTAGCTCACTCACTCACTTGTCCTCTCCTGCACTCATTTGGTGAGTCATGGCTTCACAGAGCTTTCTCCACCTGACACTGCTTTGCCATATAAATATATTGATTAAAATCCTTGACCATGTAGAGAAGTAGTCTGAGCAGGGAGCAGTGCCATGCCAATGCTTATCATCAATCCAAATGTCAAGTTTCTTGCATGTGCTGATATTAACTCATTAATACTAAGTCAGTTTGTTCCTTATTTTTAGCTTGTATTGAATAGTTATGTTTCTATTTGCCATGTGAATTATGTCATGATTCAAATTATTTAATGATCACCACTGGAGGGGGTAAAACACATTAAATTTTCACTTTTTAGTAAGTGATCATTGTGTGTGACTGGGTGTGGGAGTGATTATGTGTGTAAGAGGAAATTTCTTAAACACAATTTACTGTGGTAAATGGTATAGCATGGTATAGAGCAAGGGTAGACATTAAAATGTAACATGAATTCAGATATTTTGCTTAATTAAAGCACTGCTACTTTATTTTGTCATACAAATAATTTAAACATTAAAGTTAAACATAATTTGTTTTACATGTCTGTCAATTAAATCTTAAATCAGCATATGTAAATTCTCTCTCTCTTTCTCTCTTTCTCTTTCTTTCACTCTCTCACTCTATGAGAAGACAGGAAGTGGTTAAACTTTAACTCACACCTCTGCTCTGTCAGTCAGTCTTTATAGAGACAGGATGGAGCTCAGTCCTCTCCCTGTGATGCTCTGTGAGTAAATGTTCTCTTTGTGTTTTCATTAGAGTGAGTGTTGGGTATAAAGTTGTTCATCTGCAGTCTGAATGTCCTGAGTGATGAGTTTTTTGTGTGATTAGGACATTGTGTGTACTTCAGCATGACTGCTCAGGTGGATCAGTGTATCCATATCTGTTATGAGAAGGGTTTAGTTTGATGTGTAACTACTCTCAGTAACTATGATAGTTCAACAGGTAAGAGTACAAGTAGAGCGAGTTTAAAACACAGGGTTTAAATAATCTAATGAGTGTAAACGAGTCTGTATTGCTGAAATCTGAACCTGATCTTCTGTGCCCTGCTGTCATCTTTTGCTCATTGACAACATCTCATCATTTGGTCTCATAAAAGAAAATCAATGGAGGGTGTTTTTACTTTCATTCGTGGAAGTCATGTTTGTGACTGGCTTTAATGTAATGTCTTCAGCTGCTGTGGTGGAGCCTCTGGTGATGTTTCCTGTGAACAGATTTTTACATACACTTTCATTATTATTGCTATTATAGTCTGTGAAGAGAAATATCTCCATACAGAAATCATTCAAATTCACACTAATACTAACCTAGCAGACATTACTTTCTTATGTTCTCTTTTAATTCTCTCTAATGATTATTTACCTGTCTGTGTTAAAAGTAAGAACAGTTCTGTGCAGGAACACACAGGGTAGTGTCCGGGTTAGAGGCCTGAGAGTGATTGTGGTTTATTTTCTATTCTAGTGCAGTGGTTCAAATTCAGCAGGGAAGAACCGAAAGAAGGGTGAAGGTAAACAATTGAGTGCATTAACTAGCATGCAACTTTGTAACTGTTGATATACAGGGCAAATTTAACTCCACTGACATTCACTAAACTTTTAAAGCCAAAATTTGGCCAAGCTGAAAATCTCCCCATCAGCAGCAGTTCAAATTGGAGACAAAATCTCTATTGAACAATAACATTTCTAAACATAGTTTCACCTTCCACTTTATTATGAATACATAAAACGTTGGGATGGTAATAATGAATGCAATGTGCAAAAAGACAACATTACCTAAACCACCAGCATCAGCCTGAACTGTTATTTAAGGTAGTTTTCATGTATTCAAGGTAGTGTCATGGAATCATGCTGCTTACACTGAATTCTGATCATCTACCTGTTTCATTAGATGATTCATATTTAATTGTACTCCTTACATGAGCTACTAACACAAACAACTATTGAACCATTAACAGAGGTGCAAAGTAATTACATTTACTTGCATTTACTGTAATTGATTAAAGTAATTTTTAAATATTGCAATTTTACTTTTACTTATGTTTTTGTTGGAAGTATTGTACTTTACTACATGTAAAAAAAACATTCTTTACTGAGTAAAAAATATAATAAAAATAGTGCAACAGCGAAGTGAAAAATATTGCACCCTGGAAACCACTGTACTGATTGATTGATGGGCGTGGAACTAACAAGAAAACTTGTGATGTTTTCTTGTGAGAAAACAGATGTCAGTGATGCAGACCCAGCTGAAAGTGAAATGCCATCAAATTCTTATGAAGCAAACCCCTGGCCATATTTAAGTAACCACTTTGATTTTTTAGCACAAGAAAGGCTACTGCTTTATTATGCAAAGGTGTTCCTTCAATTAAAAACAACTAGTTTGAGATTTATATCCCGTCTTTTTTTACACTTTAACTACCCTAGAATCCCCCAACCCACCCCTGTTCCCCCAACATCACAGCGCAGGCATCATGAGTAAATCTGTAATTAACTGGATTTGAGGTTTTTTTTTTAATGCCTTAAGAATTGGACTCATACACATGTACTACATTCAATCATTTAGTCACATTCTTTGCCACAGTGAAATGGAATATTACAGTAAATCATTAAGAAAAATAAGATTACACACAGAAAAGAAAAACTGCCATACAGTATGTGTTTTTGGGAGATAGTTCAATATTAGTTTCATCAGTGCACAAAACAATACCGCTGTCTCTATCGTAAACTTCAGACATGCAGACATGCTCTTTGAAGTAAGCGGTGGCTTCCTTTTCAATGTCCTGCAATTCACACCCTGTTTGTTCAATGTTTTATTTACTGTAAATTCATGAACACAGATGAACACAGATGTTAGACAGTTGCAACGACGCCTTCAAATGTCTTTGTCTGATACTTTGTTTTAGTTCTTTACCTTTGTTTTGGATGAGTCCTAGTTGTGCTCTTTGGATCATTTTGACTGGGTGTCCATATTTTGGAGTAGTCACAGTCCCAAAGAGTCTCCACTTCGCTGTAGACTGGTGAAATTCTAAAGTCTTTAAAATCACTTTGTAACCCTTTCAAGCTTTATGTAAATCAATAATTCTTGATCATAGATCCTCTGAAATCTCTTTTGGAGAGCCATGGCTCACATTAGTGTATTCTTCTTGTGCAAAACAAACTCAAAAATCTTGAGTGGTTTTTATCAGTCAAAGGACCGCCCCAGGAAAGGAAGACCAAGAGTCACCTCTGCTGCGGATGTTAAGTTCATCCGAGTCACCAGCCTCAGAAATYGCAGGTTAACAGCAGCTCAGATCAGAGAGCAGGTCAATGCCACACAGAGTTCTAGCAGCAGACACATCTCTAGAACAACTGTTAAGAGGAGACTGTGTGAATCAGACCTTCATGTAGAATATCTGCTAGGAAACCACTGCTAAGGACAGGCAACAAGCAGAAGAGACGCCTTTGGGCTAAAGAACACAATTATGAAGACACTAAAGAAAACTCTTTGAATGAGAAGGTGCGTCCAAACTTGGTTGCATGGGTTTTGGGGGTCACCCATAATTTACACTAATTCCAAACTAATGTAGTTGTTTTATTCATCATTACGGAGTATATATTCATTTGGCATAACACAAAGGACAATTGAATATTTATGTGAATTTAAAGTTTTACTAAATTAACTGTATATAGACAAATAGATAAACAAAGATACAAACAAGCACTTTTCATTAAACAGCTTTCAATTCATTACACACTCACACATACACACACACACACACACACACACACAGCTGTGACAATTGTAGAAGAGAGTAGAGACGAGTTGATTGGTGCCCCCTTTTTTTTTATTCAGTAAAATGGAGGAGTTATGAATGTGAATGTGTGAGAGAGTTGCCCCGACTCAAACAATGATTGTAAATATGGCGAATAAATACAACTCCACTAATACTTCTTGTTTTTCTACAAGTTGGCCAAATGTAAATCATATTTTTTTCACATGTTGATTGGTTAAAGAATGATTAAAGTGGAAGTGAAGTCTCTTGGAGACAAAGCATATACAGTGGAGAGATAGTGGGTGCGGCAGTTTGTCTGGTAAATGAATGAATGAATTGTGTGACAGACACATGCAAGCAATATCCAATGAGGTAAAGCAAGGTCATGCTAGCGGCTAACGGCTGCACACAAGAAGTCACTGCCAGCACCAGAAACGCGTTTATCATCTCCGAGCACGACGTGAGGAGAGCTTTCAGGAGAGTGAACACCAGGAAAGCATCAGGACCAGATGGAATCTCAGGTAGAGTCCCCAAAGCCTGAGATTATCTCAACCTCTCTTTCAGTCAGTGATCCCTACATGTTTCAAAGAGTCCATCATTGTTCCTGTTCCGAAGAAACCCCATCCTGCTTCCCTTAATGTCTATAGACCTGTAGCCCTCACATCAGTGGTGATGAAGTGCTTTGAACCGCTGGTCAGAGACTTCATAATTTCTTCACTACCAGACACACTAGATCCACTACAGTTTTCCTACCATCCAAACCGCTCTACAGATTACGCTATCTCTCATCTACTCCATACTGCTCTCACTCATTTGGACACTAGAAGGGGAATTATGTTAAAATGCTCTTCATCGCTCATCGCTGTGTCAGTGGATCTCCAATTTCTGGGAGACCACAGGCAGTAAGGATGGGCAGACATGTCTCAGCCTCTCTCACTCTCAGCACTGGAGTCCCCCAGGGTTGTGTTCTGAGCCCCCTGCTGTACTCACTGTACACACAAGACTGTGTAGCCTCTACCAACTCCACCACCATGATCAAGTTTGCTGATGACACCATCATCGTGGGCCTGATCACTGACAACGATGAGACGGCCTTCCTGGAGGAGATTGGAAATCTGGAAAACTGGGGCCAGAGGAACAATCTCCTCCTGAACGTCAGCAAGACAAAGGAGTTGATAGTGGACTTCAGCACAAAGCAGAAGAGGAACTACCAGACCCCCGTCATCAACAACAGCCCAGTGGAGAGAGTGGCCAGTTTCCGTTACCTCGGTGTTCACACCACGCAGGACCTGTCATGGTCCTGTCACATCAACACCGTGGTGAAAAAGGCCCGGCAGCGTATCTACCACCTCAGACGCTTGAGAGACTTTAGACTGCCCTCCAAGGTACTCAGGAACTTCTACTCCTGCACCATAGAGAGCATCCTGATGGGAAACATCACGACCTGGTTCGGGAACAGCACCATGCAGGACAGACGAGCTCTACAGAGGGTTGTGCGTTCAGCTGAGCGTATCATCCGCACCGAGCTCCCTGACCTGCACTCGATCTACAGCAAGCGGTGCTGGACCAAGGCCAGGAAGATCATGAWGGACCWCAGYCACCCCAGCAATGGACTGTTCTCTCTGTTGAGGTCAGGAAAGCGATTCCGCTCCCTCAAGGCCAACACAGAGAGACTGTGGAGGAGCTTCTTCCCGCAGGCGATACAGTCTCTCAACCAGCACACCATACAGTACTGATCCATTTTGCACATCTACACATGTTTCTGCACTCACTCTATACATTCAGCACATTAGCCACACTAGTGTTCACTGCACACCTGCACACTTATGGACATAATGCACACAAGCCACTTTAAATATGTCACTTTACTACATAATTGCACACACCTGGACATTTCATTCTTTTATGTTTACTCCACTCCCACAGTTCTATGTTTTCTATTTGTACAGCCAGATTTTTATTTTTCTTATATCTTCCTATAGTGTATATTTTGTATTTTGTATTATACAGATATTTTATATTTTATTTTATTCTTTCTTAGTTAAATTTGTTCTTCTTTGTTAAATTTACTTATATATATTTCTCAAATTTACATTTGTTTTAATATTTATTTCCTATAGATATTCTTTCTTAGATAAGTAACTTTTTATATTATTCCTATTAATAGTCTTTTTTAAGGTCAGGGCAGTTGTCTAAGTTGTAACGTCTGTGCCACAGCAGCCCAAGGGGTTAAGATCTGGCTTGCCGGATTACTGAGCCGCCTCTTTGTCTCTCCCTGGTGTGTCTGCGTGTGTATGTACTTCACTATTTAGCACGTAATGAAGTTCACCTGTGTCCTCCTCGTGTGTCTCTCTATTTAAACCAGCCGGCCCCATAGCCCTTTGTCTGTTCACCGTTTGTCTACCGTAAAGGTGTGTGTATGTCTGCGTATATGCGTTACCAAGTTTTCTTGTCTCTCCTCTTGGGAATGAGCACTGACTGTTGAGCGTGGCACGTTTCACATTGTGGTAAACAAGTGCCGTGGTGGTCAAGGTCAAGTTCACGGCTCTCTCACGCTTTAGAGTATTCCTGACTTTTCGCCAACTCGGCTCCGTCTGGGTTTCTTGGACTTTGTAATTTTACGCACTCGCTCACAGCTCCGGCCAGAAGATCAGAGACTGAGTTTGTAATTTTTGTTGATTTATTGCAAAAGCTTTTGTTGTGAGAGAAGAAAATAAAACTAATTCAAAGTAATTCCCTGCATCTGCGTCCGTATTCTTCAAGCAAACATGACATAAGCATTTCACTGCATATAGTACTGTGTATGACTGTGTATGTGACAAATAAAATTTGAATTTGAATTTGAAACAGAGTTCAACGGATTAAAAAACCATCTAAATAGGTCAATGACAAATTTTGAAAAGAAAGAGGAAACCACAGTACCAATAACTAGGTTAGAATATACGTGGTTTCACTGATCCTCCAGTGATGGGTACGTGTTTAACAATTTTTGCTCCTTGCTCACTCTGAAAACTGAAACTAATAGGATTATCTGGAATATCATTCACCTCATCAGCAGGAATGTGAGAGAGTGCCTCTAAACATGACATAGCTGGTAATAAATTTTGGCTGAAAGCTTTGGACTTTCTCTTTTTAATAAAAGGAAGCAAGAACAACAGTTGGGAGTTCAGGAAATAATGAGTGAGTGCCCTGGCGTGTGCCCTTTTCAGTTGTAAGAAAGAATCGTGTTCTTCATCATTGATCAGCTTGCCAAGCGTCAGAGGGTCTGCTGGGGAGCTTGAGAGTGCCACCTCTGTTTTATGGCTATCTCAACACAGTTTTGGTCTTGACACCATCAGTTCTGGCCAGTCGGTGCAATGCCAGGAATGCAGCAGTCATCATAATAATAAAAAAAAAAAACATTTAAAAAGTGTGTGTCTATATATTTATTTATTTATTTTTTAATTATGATTGTTTTTTTTGTTTTTTTTCATCCCGTCTCATGTCTGTTTGTCTATGGTCCTCCCTGAGTCAAGCTTTTATAATGGTCACAATCCTTTAAAGGACAATTTAATAGAAATTGGAAATTCACAGAGATTACTGCACAGTAGGACATGTAGATTGTGAATCCTTATATACCCTGTGTGTGAGGGTGAGTTTTAGTAGGTGTTGATAATCATTAGTTGGGGGATTTAGAGTGGGTGTGTGGGTTCAAGTAGCAGCCTCTGATTATTCCAAAACGAAAGTGCCAAATGATGTTCCTTGAATGACCACTAGGAGCTGGTTCCAAATGTGAGTCAATACGGACAACAATGTAAAAATGTCCAACTTTACAACAGAAATAAACATGTTTACAGGCTGGTACAAAAATGTTTTTGATCTCAAGTGTTATACTTATGACAACTATGCAGGATGTGAATTTTAATGTAACTTATCAGTTAAAATTATATTAAGCCTTAAAATGCTGCATACTATAATTAGGGATGTTGATTTGAGTGACAACTGCATTGCAGATTGCAAAACCACTATGTCTGGCTAAAGCTAATAGAGCTAGCTTGTGGTAACTGAGGACAGTAGCCATTCCAACCAACAGCCAGGCTTTGTTCCACCCCTTAATAGAGACATTTGCCCCTGTATAGATTAACTGGGGTTTAGATAAAGTCAGCTCCTGTCAAGGTGGCAACAAGAAGAGCTCCCATGCTTGAGCTTCAAAACCACCTTTCAGAAAACTGGCTGATGGAGGGTTTGTACAGATTTGTTATTATTATTATGATTATGATTATGATTATTATTATTATTGCTACTCCGTGACCTTGTTTCTAATCTGTGATTGTTGTTTGGCACCTGCTTTGCCACATTCCTTACTTCATCTTCAGAAACCTCTTTATTTCGTATGGTCCATTTTCAGGACCTGTTTAATGCTGGTCATGGTTGCAGTCAAGCTAATGCCTATTTGCTGAACAGGAATACATCCAGGTCAACAACAACAACAACAACAATAATAATAATAATAATAATAATAATAATAATAATAATAATAATAATATGTAGCAGCCCTAGCAGTATTCTGTTTACCTAATTATGGTTAAATAAATAAAGAATGCTGAAATAAACACTTCTCATTAGCCTTATACACTTACATACTCACTGGATAGTGACAGTTTTAGAGGCCTGGGAGCAGACACAAGCTCACAAGCTGTGGTTTAGCTTCTTCTTTTTTTAGTTTGGTGGTGTTTTTCGGCAGTGAAGAAAGAGGTGTGAAGAAGCTGACATGTTGTTGATGGACAAAAATAACCTCACTTAATGTGTTGTCTTCTGCAACCTGGAGTTTGTTGCTGTAACTGGTGTGGGTCTGAGATTACATCAGTGAAATATTTGGTAGCACAAAATGAACAGTCTATGCTAACCTTAACAGCAAACTCGGTTAACAAGCCTGTTATAGCTACTTGACTTACTCATGCTAAAAATGGTAGGTACTGTTAGTATTTTCAATGACTTAATTCCCTGAAATCCCTCCTCTTTAAAAGTGTGATTAAGTGAACTGAGAGCACACAAAGCTAATCAGGAAGAGGCTTTGCTGCTAAGAATCACAGTGGGGATTTGAAACTTTTATCTAATTTTCTAAGAATACATTTTTCATATTCGACCTCTTTGTAGTTTTGTTCATCATGCTTACTGGACTGTTCTGGCAGACAGCCCAGTATGCCTAGCTATGACACCATGTGATGTGTATCTGCATAATTTACACACTGTGCTACAATCACTTCATTCGATTTAATATTTAGTAAAGAGCTTATATAAATGGTGATGGTCAGCCTTATGAACTGCTTTATATCTCCCCTATAACAACCCCAAACCCCCACGGTTTGGAGTTAAAGAGATCAGAAGATCAGGAGACACTGACCACACTGGGCAACATTAATTAGACTAATTTCAAAAGGAAATTCTTCTCCTCCCCTCACCTCAACATGTGGGGCAAAAAACATGAAAATGTGCTCACACGCTCCACTGCTGCATGTCTAAGAGAGTATATTTTTATCATCTCTGAGGTGTGCTCAGTATGACCATAAACTGTCACTGTCCTCTTTTGTAAGTGTGTTAGAGAGAAAGTGAAAGTGCTTATGATTTTCTTTTCTGAAAAGAGGAAGGAAGTACAGATACATGTACAAACACTCTAAGAATTAAAGGAGAAGTTAATCCTCTCTCATCCTCTCTTTCTTTCCTAGTAGTGTGATCTGACTTCATGAAAATGCAAGAACTGTTAAGACTTTGACTCACACCACTGCTCAGTCAGTCAGTCATTATAGAGACAGGATGGAGCTCAGTCGTCTCGCTGTGATGCTCTGTGAGTAAATGTTCTCTTTGTGTCTTCATTAGAGTGAGTGTTGGGTATAAAGTTGTTCATCTGATGAGTTTATTGTGTGATTAGGACAATCTGCTGATTGTTACAGTGTGACATTCTGTTGTTTTTTATGTCTTATGTTCAGTCTTTATTCTGCACATATACATTACTGCACTAATTGCAACAACCTTCCAATTAGTAATTCAGCGCAATAACAAACTGAGCAGAGCGAACATCAAAAAACACAATGTTGTGTAGTAAAGCAAAATTAAAAACTTTAATGAAGAAAATAGTGAATTTTCTATTTCTAACTGGATGTAGATTAGATTTCCTGAATATTAATGAATCTTGTGTGTTTGGTGTGACTACAATGTTCTGTTTTCATGAACAGATTAAGTAATTTTCATATTTTTGTCATGTTCTCTGTTTCTGTTTCCATTTTAGTGTTGGTTTCACTTGTATCAGCGGCCCATAATCAAGGTGATTTATATACAATTTATACTTTATAATGTGTATTTTTTATTATTTAAATTGTGGCTGATGGTTGTGTATGAGTTGGTAACTGCAGTTCAGTTTATCCCTCTTGGTGGTTTAACAAGATGTATTATCAGTTAAGATAAATAGCGGTAATAAAGTGAAAAATAAGAAAAACAAGACATTTGGGGTGAACACATAGTTTTATGTTTCAATGTACAGTGATTAGATATTAAAAATGCATCAGTAATGATAATAGTATTTGTTATTAGTCCTTGATTAGTCCTAGCTCTAATACCCATAAAATGTTTCAGTAACAACATACAAAGCCAGTGTGTGATGTAAAATTAGTATTTGGTGTTGCACAAATGAACAGATCACACAAAACAAAACTGATCTGGACATCACAAATTAAGATGAAAGTAAAGCTGATGATTGTATGTATGGGTAACCATGGTAACATGGATTCAATATTAAAGTCACAAGGTCTCTGATGTCTCTGAGTGACTGGCTGTAGTTATACTGTAATGCTACAGCAGTTGTTAAGCCACTTCTGAAAAAGAATAATCTTGATAATTCCATTCTAAATAACTACAGATCAATATCAAACCTTCCTTTTATAGGCAAGATTATTGAAAAGGTTGTCTTCTATCAGCCACAACCACTTAAATTCAAATGGATACCTGGACAGTTTTCAATCTGGCTTCCGAGCGCATCACAGTACAGAGACAGCACTCATAAAGACAATAAATTATATTTGTTTAAATTCTGATTCTGGCAAAATATCAGTGTTGGTACTGCTAGATCTTAGCGCTGCGTTTGACACTGTCGATCATAACATACTAATAGAAATACTGCAAAACTGGGTCGGGCTTTCTGGGATGGTACTTAAATGGTTCAGGTCATACTTAGAAGGGAGGTTATTATGTGAGTATAGGAGAGCACAAGTCTAAGTGGATGTCCTTGACGTGCGGAGTCCCACAAGGCTCAGTTCTTGCACCACTCCTGTTTAGCCTGTATATGCTCCCACTAAGTCAGATAATGAGAAAGAACCAAATCGCCTATCACAGCTATGCTGATGATACCCAGCTTTACCTAGCCTTATCTCCAAATGATTATAGCCTCGTAGCCTCCCTTTGCCAATGCATTGATGAAATTAACATTTGGATGTGCCAAAATTTTCTTCAGTTAAACAAGGAGAAAACTGAAGTCATTGCATTTAGAAACAAAGATGAAGCTCTGAAGGTGAATGCATACCTTCACTCTAGGGGTCAAACAACTAAAAACCAAGTTAAGAATCTTGGGGTGATTTTTGAGACAGACCTTAGTTACAGTAGTCATGTCAAAGCAGTAACTAAATCAGCATACTATCATCGCAAAAACATTGCAACAATTAGACGTTTTGTCTCCAATCACGACTTGGAGAAACTTGTCCATGCCTTTATCACCAGCATGGTGGATTATTGTAATGGTCTCCTCACCAGCCTTCACAAGAAAACCATCAGACAGCTGCAGCTCATCCAGAATGCTCCTGCCAGAATTCTGACTAGAACCAGAAAATCTGAGCACATCACACCCGTCCTCAGGTCCTTACACTGGCTCCCTGTAACATTCAGGATAGATTTTAAAGTACTTTTACTCGTTTATAAATCACTCAATGGTCTATAGGACCTAAATACATTGCAGATATGCTCACTGAATATAAACCTAACAGATCACTCAGATCATTAGGGTCAAGCCAGTTAGAAATACCAAGGGTTCACACAAAGCAAGAAACACTAGTCACATTTAAATCTAAACTTAAATCTCATCTGTTTAGCTGTGCATTTATTGAATAAGCGCTGTGCTCCTATACGTCCGAACTGACTGAATTATTTTATGTTTATTTAATATTTTTAACTGTTTTATATTGATTTTAAATCAAATTTTAATTAGTTTTAAAAGTTTTTTTAAATTAAATTTTAAATTTTTATTTTTTATTATTATAATAATAATAATTATTATTATTATTTCAGCCATTTTATAAGTTTTTCTATTTTATTTTATCACTATTTTTTTCTCTCTTATGTAAAGCACTTTGAATTGCCATTGTGTATGAAATGTGCTATACAAATGAACTTGCCTTGCCTTGCAGTCTCATGGTACTCAGTGGGAAATTAATTTTCTAATTGTTATTTGGTGAAAATGAAAGGCCACGGTTAATGGTGTAATAAACCAGTGAGAACACAAGGGTAGAGCATCACATTTACATTCCACACTTTTATTTCCCCAAACTTTTTAAGACACTCGTAATGTTTTTTATAGTGTTAAAGACAATTTGTGAACTGTTTTAACAGACCATCTGGGGTGGCTTGTTAGCTAGATTTTTTTATTTATTTGTTTGTTTGTTTGTTTGTCTGTCTGTCTGTTAGTTTTGGGGGTTTGTTGCTCATTTTGATGTCTAAGCTAGCTTCTTGTCCTGATATTATAACTAGTAATCCTATGTGATTAAATACATTGAATGAATCTGTTTGTATAAACCAAGATAACTCACCCTAGCTAAATAATAATAATAATAATAATAATAATAATAATAATAATAATAATAATGAAGAGATTGTATAACTTTAGGCAGTACGGTGATCTACTGGTTTCTGCACTTTCTGCATTTTTTATTTTGTGATGGTCATGTGACTCTGTTTACCTCTGTGTGCACCGGAATCTACTTTATGTATTTTTAACAATATAATCTTCTACAGTGTGGCCTAAAGCTGTGGTGTCCATAACACCTGATAGACATGTGTTCATTGGAGAGAGTGTTACTCTCAGATGTGACATACAGGGAGGAGGAGACACTCAGCGATCATACTACTGGTATAAGGATAATAACATACTCAAAAAAAATAAAAAATCATTTACTATTTGGTCTGCTGGAAACACTGACAGTGGTGACTACACCTGCCAAAGACGTCAATCAGAGATGAGTGCTGCTGTTAGACTGACTGTATCAGGTGAGTCTGTGTGTTTGTGTTTGTCCTTAAAATCTTATAATTATTAGAGGATGTGGATTTTGAGCTGTCAGTGACTGAGGATTGATCAGTGCTGATTTTACTTCTCTGTGTAATCTGATCATTTMTTTCACAAGAATCATCATGACTTTTGTAATCTCACCTGGGATTTATATTATATTTACTGTATAACTGTGGTGAGTCAGTGTGAATAATAGCACACAGTAAACTGTTAATCAGACTGACACACCACAATAACATGAAGGAAACCATGAAATTATAACAAGTCAGGAAATCTTATCTTATCCTTTGGTGGCCATTATTCAGTTTATTAGAAGATACATAGAGACCTTGGAATTATGTGTTTATTAGTTTCCATGTTTATAAATATTCTGTAATTTTAAGATTAAGACCATAAATCTTTGGTCAAACATGTAATTATTTAATTCCAGTTACTGAAGGTTTCTGTCCCATTATGTCTGATCTCTTGACAAACTACAGTAAATGAAATAGTCTTTTGTCTACAGGCTTTTGCTTTACTACATGTATAGTAACATGTAGTAATTATACACATTAAACACATTATTAATTTTACTTCCATTATCTTCTAATAAAAATATAAAATTACACAATTACTGTAGATATTTTGGAAGAAGATCTCTCGAATGGTTTTGGAACTATTTCTTTTTCTGATTTTAAGGGGAATAACGTTTTGCTCAAATGTTGATGAACACCATGTTAATTTAAGCATCCATAAAATAACACTAGAACACTCTAATATCAGAAAACACTGATGTGCATAAAGTGCATCCCCTTTTTACCCTTATTATATTGTCTTGAATGAAACATTCTTTAGTGAATCTACCACCTCTGTATGTGCAGAAAATGCAACATGATTAACATGTGCTGTGCTGTTCTGTGTTACTTTATTCCATTTACACTAGTACTATTATGCAACAGTTAGTTCTGACCGAGTAATCTGATTGGACAAGAGGCTTTCTACGAGTCACGATAATAGATGATAACAGCACTGGGACATTTAACTCTAGCTGTATTCTGATTGGCTAGTAGACCCCCTATAAAGTGGACTGTACAGCGTATTCAGTCATGTTAAGTGTGATTCCAAACTGCACTGGTCTTCTGAATGGAATGATTTTGTCAAGAGAAGGTCCCTTAACCAACATTCCCTGAAAAGGAAGCAAGGAGCACACTTTAAAGTACACTGTAGAATGAAACGCACCCAGAGAGGATAAATAAAAAAAATCCCCGGCTACTAAGAACAGGGCTACAATCGCTTAGCGCAAAACAAATGAATGTTTTTTTTTTATTTCTCTCTCTCTCTCTCACACACACACATACACACACACACACACACACACACATAATTGTGTGTCGATTTACAGGTTATTGTGTTCCAAACTCAGTGACAGCCGCCCCATAGCGAATCAAATAAATGAAGTCGTTGCCACTCATGTTCATCACCCTGCATGTTAATGATGTTCACCTTCACAATCTTTAGTTGAGTAAAGTAAGTAAATCAGTTAAGTGTGTGTTCATAAGGGAGAGATTTACTCTAACATATGATTTGCAGACTAGTGAACACAGGCACAACTTATTTAGGAATAAACAAACAAACTAATACAGAGATTTGTGTTTTTACTTTTTTCAAGGTCAGGAATTCAAAGGAATTTAACATTTTAAAGTAAAACAAAAGAAAAAAGAAACACAAACAGCACTAGAAGGACCATCCTGTATTTGGACTAGGTGCTAAGGGTTAGCATTAGCCTGGGTGTCATGTATTAGCAGTAGCATAAACATGAGTATAATAATAAGAGTGAGCTTCATGAACTGAAATAAGCAGCACATTTTAAACGCAAGACAAAGTCAACGTAAAGGCATGGACCTAATTTAATGGTATTAATTACCAGAAAACAAGATACACCTAAAGTCAATAAACAGAAGAGAGGAAACCGAACAACTTCTACCAATGATAAAGTGCAAGGATGCAGCAGGAGAGAGTGAGATTTCAGTGCTAGCATTTTATTCAATCTGTTTTCCCAAAATTTGTCTATTCATGTATATTTCAGCTCCTCATAATGGCAGTGAATTCTGCCATTAACCCACCAACCCCCCCGGCCCCCCGAAAAAAAAAAAAAGAAGAAGAAAAAAAACCTTCAGTGCAAGTTGGGAACAACTCTATTTAGCCTAATCTGCATGTGTTTGGACTGTGGCAGGAGACGGGAGTAGCAGGGGAAACCCACTAAGCACGGGCAGAACATGCAAACTCCACCCACCCACACACACACACACACACACACAGACACACAGGAAATCAAACCCTCAAACCTGGAGGTGTGAGACCACAGTGTTAACCGCTAAATAAGTGTGCCAACTTGAATTAGATGATGAATTTGATAAAAGGGACTGTAGCATTGCACTGCTCTTAAATCATATTTATATACAGTCTTATGTAAAAGTTTAGGCACCCCTTGATAACAGATTTTGGTGATTTTTTTTATTGAAAAGATGTTAACATAGTCTCTCTTGGAAATGGAAAAAAAGCACAACATTGTTGCATAGTCACTTTTTATGTCATAAATTGAACAAATATAAAAAATTAAAAACATTATTGTGGCACTGTGAAAAAGTCTTGGCACCCTACATAATCAGTACTTAGTAACACAATATAATAGAAAGAATGAGACAGATGCATTAACTTACAAACAAGCGAGGTTTGGATTGCTTTACAAAAAGCACATGCAACTAAAGATAAAGCACACCAGGATCAGCTTCAGGGTGGACCCAGGCCAAAATAATAAACAAAAGGGAAACCAAAGGGATAAAGCAATAATCAAAGTCAAAAGAAGTCAAAACTAGAATACACAATCCAATATTAAATTTTACAATAACAAAATATCCAACACAACCAGCACATCGCCTACACAGCACGCCTCTCCGTTCCCGCGTTTCTCTCCTGTTTATGAATGGCCCGCTGATGACGTCACTCAGGGCGAAAGTGACCACGTGGAAGGTCAGGCAGCTGCCAGTGTAGTGGCGAGACCTGGACACAATACACACACATGCGCGCAATAAAGCACAGCTACACAGACATATAAAATACACACGGACCAACATGTTGTAACAAGTGCCATAATAATGTTTTTTTTGTTTGTTTTTGTTCAATTTATGGCATAAGAACTAACTATCCATCAATGTTTGCTGAAAATATTGTGCATTTCTTCCATTTCCTAGAGAGACTGTGTTAACATCTTTTCAATTAAAAAAAAATCACCAAAATCTGTTATTTATCAAGGGGTGCCTAAACTTTTGCATAAGTCTGTATGTATATCAAATTCATCATGATAATTTAGATATGTTATTAATGACATTCAAACCTACAGCATAAAGAAATCTCGATAATCAGGTGTTCAGTGGAGACGCCGTCACTCTGAGATGTGACATACAGGATGAAAGTGTGTGTAGCTGGCAGTACAGCTGGTATAAAGATGCTGCACACAGTCCTGTCAGTAGTGAACAGCTGTACACAATCAGTGGTGTTGAAGTGACACACACAGGTAAGTACACCTGTAGAGGAGCAGCTGTGTGATACTGTTATACTGTAAGATGTGTGTGTATGAGAGAGTTTTGAAATTATGATTGTTTCATTAATACATTAATAAATAATTATGTATTTCCTGTGTAACAGAGAGACCACGTGCAGTACTGAGTGTATCTCCACAGAGCTGTCTGACTGAAGGAGACTCAGTGACTCTAAACTGTGAGATTACAGACTCCTCTACAGACTGGACATTCAGCTGGTACAGAGAGAGTCTCTACAGAGATGGCGTAACTCAAATAAAGCATAGTGACGGCTCTACCATGTATGTGGAGCTCCTCTCAGACAGCAGCAGAGGATCTGGAGGCTCCTACACTCTCAGTCCTGCTGCTCTTAATCACACAGGAGTTTATGTGTGCAGAGGAAAGAGAGGAGAACCAGGCGTCCACACGCTGTACAGCAATCCAAAGTCACTACGGATCACTGGTGAGGAAAAATAAAACAGTAATTTGCTGTAGGATGTGGTTGTGTGAATGTTATTAATGCAACATTTATTCATTCATATTCATGAAGTAATGAAACAGCCCTAAGTGTTGATATAGTTTGCCCATTCATGACATTAGTTATTAAACCCATGTAGTGTCTTTTTAAATTGGCATGGTGGTCTAATGGTTAGGACAGCCTTGCACCTCCACGGTCTGGGTTCGATTCCCGCCTCAGGTCTGTGTGCATAGAGTCCAGGTACCCCTTCCACAGTCCGAAGACATAGAGATTAAACTAACTGGCATTCCTAAACTCCCCATAGTGTGTGTATACTGTATGTTTCTGTGATGGAATGATAATAGAAGGTGTTGTGGGGTTATTTTGTTTATTGTTTGGAGTTAAAGCTAGGCTAAAACTGCGGTGATGGTGACTTCAGGTCAGGTTGATGCGATGCCTTGATCATGTATTCCTAGTATTATCAAAAACAATTTTTCTGTCCATACTTTGTGTTGCTTTGTGTCTCTCCTGTGTTCATTGCCTCAGTTTTGATTTTTTTTTCTTGATTGTGACCTCTGTGTTTTTGCAACGTTTATGATTATGGATTAACTTGTGTTGTTGTGTTATGCCTGTCTTATGACCCCTTTTTTACATTGAGAATTTAAAGTGCATTATTATCGTGTCCTCATTATATTGTTATGTGTAATACTTTGTTTAGTGAGTCTACAGCCTCGGGTTTATGCAAAATAGTCTAACATGACAATCATTGGGCTGTTCTATTCTATTCTATTCTATTATAATTAACATTAGTTTTAATTAATCTGGTTGCACGAGTCGTGAAAATAGATGGTAATAACACTGGGGCATTTAACTCTATCCGTTTTCCAATCATTTAATAGGTCTCCACAAAGTGGACTGCACAGTGTATTCAGCCATGTTAAGTATGATTCCAAACTGCAGAGAGCAAAACTTTACCAATCAAAGGTTACAGTTGGTAACAAGTGAACAATGCTTCATCAACTCACCTGCAATGGACATGCTAAATTTCCCCATCAGCCACTGAGCCTTGCTGGAGTGTTGAATACGATGAATCTCAAAAAGGAATTCATATATTCATTATCGAGGATGACATAATATTAATATTTCATTTTTTTTTTCATTTACCTTTATTTAACCAAGCAAGACAGATTAAGAACAGGTTTCTTATTTACAGCTATGGCCTGGCAAAGGCGAAGTCTTTGGGGGAAATGGGGGGACTAAAATAAAACATTTTAAGAAAGAAACATATATACATTGTAAATGAAAATTATGGAAATAAAAATAAATAAGTAAATAATAATAAAAATGCATAAAAAAAATAAAAAACATAAGATGTGGTATAAGCAGTGTAAACACTAGAGCAGCAATGAGTCATAACAGCTAATCTGAATAACAGCAACACACATCTTTATAGTAAGCTGAGAATGAAAAGCAGACTTAGGAATGAGATTGTCCAATTTTAACGGTTCTGCAGGTCATTCCAGTCTCTAGCAGTAGCATTCTGAAAAGACGACAGGCCAAATACAGAGGCAGCCTTAGGAACTGTCAGCAGAATCAGATTAGCAGAGCGAGTGTTGTACCCAGAAGAAGAAGTGAGTAACAGTTCTTGTAAGTAAGGAGGGGACCAGCCAAGAAGAGTTTTGTAAATTACCATCATCCAATGCGTTTTACAGAGGGTGTGCAATGAAGACCAGTTGAGAGAAAAATACAGGGTACAGTGATGAGTTTTGTAGCATTTGTTATGAACCGGATGGCAGAGTGGTAGAGAACATCGAGCTTTTGTAGCAGGCCTTTAGATGCTTAACTGTAGATAACGTCACCATAATCAAACATGGGGAGAATGGTCATTTGCACCAGAGTTTTTCTAGCAGATGATGTAAATGCAGAACGCATTCTATAAAGGAACCCAAGTTCTGTTTTGATCTTAGACTTCAAATTATCAATGTGTTTTTAGAAAGACAGAGTGTTATCAGATATTTATATTCAGTAATCTGATCCAATGGTGTCCCATCAAGAGAGCAGACACAATAAGAATCTATAATTAATGTAATAACGTAATTTTAAAAAGGTGTTTAATAACTAAATTCTTACCACTGCATAAGTCAGTAATTTGTATAAAATGCATTAATAATAGCTTCCATCTTGTAAATTAAACAAATAGAGTTTGCTTTGTAGTATCGGTTTTTATTTTAAAAAAAAAAAATCATATTTATTTTAGTATTGTGAAATTACCACAATAGCAGTGACAGGTATCCAGGGTACTGACGTTTCCATGGCCACGAACAGATGAAGTGATGTCACAAGTGTTTGGAATGGAGGGTTTTTTTCCTTATGAACAGAAGTTCCCTAAAACTGAGCAGGAAGCACAATTGTAGTACACTGTGGAATGGGACACAGCCAAAGAGGATAAATGTAAAGCCCCGCCAACTAAAAACTGTGATAAGTTCACTTAGCACAAGATGAATCAGTGCTGTCTCGCTCTAAAATATTGATTATATTAAATATGACTTGAGGGCATCAAGGTGGTACATGCTATCAAAGTGCAGGATGTCTCTATAACTCGTATTATTAATAGAATGAATGAAGGCTTTGGTTCTTATGATCATCATCTTGCATTTAAGCGACGATCACATTTACATTCTTTAGTTAAAAACTCAATGATCAAGATTTTGTATCAGATCTTACATTTGCTGTTAATGTTGTGAAAGTGAAAGCAGCTCTGACTCCTTCATTATTTTATCCCAACAGCAAAACCCAAACCGACTGTAAGAGTGAATCCTCAGAGCCCCATCTACACTGGAGACACCGTCACTCTGACCTGTGAGCTGCAGGAGTCCACTGGATGGGAGTTTCTCTTTTACAAAAATAATCATCAGTTAAAGGATTTCAGCACTGAACCAGTAAACACCAACACACTCACTGTGACAGTGAATAATACTGGAGACACAGTGTATCAGTGCAGAGCACGAAGAGATAAAGCCTGGACACCCACAGAGTACTACACAGAGTACAGCAATGAAGTCACGATTACTGCAACAGGTATGTCATCATTTTAAAAAAAAAACAGGATTGGAGGTAGAAGCGGTCAGAATAAACATTACTCATAATTATTAATATTTCATGTTATTCTATTATGTTTTAAATGTTGAAATATGCTAAAAAATAAAGCTATTTGAGATCAGTGAGGTCTAAAAAAGGTAGAATAACCTAAATTCAGCATGTGTTTACCAGGGAGAAATTTCCTCTTGTATGTTAAATAGTGAATATAGATAATAGAGATAAATAAATAAAAGTTATAGATGGTCAGGAATGGAAAGTAATTTAATATTTTATTTAAAACAAGAAAGAAAAACACAAACAGCACTAGAAGGACCTGCATGTATTTGGACCAGGAGCTAGAGGTTAGCATTAGCCTTATCATGGCTTAGCATTAGCATAAACAAGACTATAATAACAACAGTGAGATCCATGAACATGAACTGAAATAAGCAGCACAATCTAAATGCAATGCAAAGAAAACTTAAAAACAGGTCATTTATAACCAGAAAACAAGACAAACCTGAACTCAATAAACAGAAGAGAAGAAACTAAACAATATTTAATAATGAGATAGAGCAAGGATGCAGCAGGAGAATGGAAAGAGTGTGATGGCAGGATTTACGTGAATTTCATGTCATCTGTTTCACGGTTTTGTATTCTTTTGTAAACAGAAGCTAGATTCTAATTAGCACATAATATAATAGCAATAACAGCCAATGAAATACAACCATCTATCTAACACTTAAAACTGAAATGCATTCACCATTGAGAAGAAAACACAAAACAGCTGTGTATGTGACACCCAGGGGCTGATGGGAGCTGCAGTCTGCTACCACCATTGTGTTTATCTGACGGTCATAATGCATGTGCTCCAGAAAGACTACAGCCTACATTATTCATTTCGCCAGCTGTTGATAAAACATTAAAATACATTTTAAAAGGTTAACATTAACATATGTTGTAGATAAAAAAAAAARAAAAAAAAAAAAAAAAAAAAACAGGTAGATACCCCTGTAAAGGAGCAGGTCTGTGATGTTGTTACACTGTAAGATGTGAGTATGCTTTGGTGACTCTAAAAAAAGTGCCATTAGACATTCATTAATTCTAATTTAAGAAATATACAAATTAATTTTATGTGCATGTGCTGTGTAACAGAGAGACCACAGGCAGTACTGAGTGTATCTCCACACAGCTGGCTGACTGAAAGAGACTCAGTGACTCTAAGCTGTGAGGTTACAAACTCCTCTACAGACTGGACATTCAGCTGGTACACAACTGTTCCATACAGAGACGGCATAACTCAAGTAAAAACTAACCATGGCTCTACCATGTATGTGGAGCTCCTCTCAGACAGCAGCAGAGGATCTGGAGGCTCCTACAATCTCAGTCCTGCTGCTCTTAAACACACAGGAGTTTATGTGTGCAGAGGAGAGAGAGGAGAACCAGCTTCTCACACACAATACAGCAATCTACAGCCACTATGGATCATTGGTAAGGAAAAATAAATATTTACTGTACTGTGTACTGTGCATGTGTAAATGTGGTTAATGTAATATTTATTTATTAATTATTATAAGGACGTGGAAGAGCCCTAAATGCTGATAGTTTATTCCCTTTATGACATTAATGATTAAACCCATGTGCTCTGGAACCTTGGGCTGTGAACGTGATGCATTCCGGAAGCCTCCTTGTATATCAAAGCACTCATATATCAAAGTGAATTTGCCCTATAAGAAATGATGAAAACTCATTCCACAGCCCAAAAAAAAGAAATATAACAAAATGATTAATACAATATCTAAAGTAAAAACAAAATAAAATAAATAATAACAATAATAATAATAATCTGTGTTTGTGCGCATGCGCTGTGTATGTGTTTGTGAAGCTAAAGTAAGATGAGAGGAGGTATGACTCTCTCCCCTCTCCCTCCTCTCATCTTACAGAGTAGCCTTCCCTCCACTCTTATTTGAGGCGGCTATGGAGTGGGACAATTTTCACACACACACACACACACACACACACACACACACACACTAACAAAAACACTGCTCTATTGGGAAACTTAAAAAGGAACGTCTCTAATGACACTTGAGTGCATGCACACTAACGGAATCAATGCTATAAAGTAAAAATAAAAGAAATTAACTTGCAATTTACCTTTAAAAAGAATCGCGCCAGAGCAGCGTGTCTGTTAGAGTGTGTGTGTGTGTGTGTGAAGGCGAGAGGAGTATGAGCATACACACTAATGGAATCACTGCTTTCTCTTAGAGAGAGAAACTCGAAACAGGAACCTCCTTAATGACACTTGCTCTTGCTTTACATGCATGCACACGTGTTAAAATAAACAGTACATATGCGTGCGAAAGGATGATTTTCATACACACACACACACAACACACACACACACACGTACACAAAATAAAAGATGCTTTACACGCACACATGGTCACAATGTTATAGTGCTGTAAACAGTACACTTGTGCACAATGTTGACTATAAGAGCGAGAGTGAAGCTTGAGCATCATTAGGACTGAGCATGAAAATATTAGCATGTTGCTAGCATGATGCTAACAATATTAGCATTTTGCTAATAGTATGATTAGCATGTTGCTAGCATGATTAGCATGTTGCTAGCATGATGCTAGTGTGATTAGCATGTTGCCAGCATTATGCTAACATTATTAGCATTTTGCTAATATGATTAGCATGCCACTAACATGATACTAGTCTGATTTTCATTTTGCATTATGCTAAATATAGTAGCATTTTTTTGGAAAGCCACATCATTAGAATGTCGCTAACATGATGCTAGGGTGATTAGCATGTTGCTAGCATGACTCCAATGTTCTGCCAGTGCAAGCACCACTCACATTTTCTTCAGAAAATGAACCTCTTTAGTTTATTATTGATAATTAAAGAAGAACAGATACAAAAATTCTGCTATGAGAAACTGCAATATTTTGGGGTTGTTTTGTTTCATGTTTTGTACTAGAGTATATGTTTTTGTACTAATAGTTATATGATGGTGATCTCTGGTGGACACGTGATAATGTGATGCCCTGATCACTTCTTCCTAGTTTCACCTCAAACACGTTGTATTTATTCCTTCTGTGCTACCTTGTGTCTTTCCTGTGTTTATAGTCCTAGTATTGTTTCTTGGCCTTGACAACAAAACCATTTGCAATAAAACCATTATGATTGTGGAATAACTCTTGTTAAAACGTGTTATGACCCATGCTGTGAACTGTGGATTTAAGTACCTGATTAATAAAGACCATTCTGAGCACACATGCTCTTGTATCCTGATTATGTTGCATATTGAGCTCATTAATATTCCCATGTCTATCGTCTCTGTTTAAGGTGAATCTCCTCCAGTCTCTCTGATCGTCAATTCCAGCAGAACTCAACACTTTACTAATGACTCTCTCTCACTGAGCTGTGAAGACCAGAGTTACTCTACTAGATGGACAGTGAGACGATACACACACAGTGAGGGCGTGTCAGATTGTCCACAGTGGGGATCAGTTACAGGATCTACATGTAATATCAGCTCCCTCTCCACATCACACACTGGAGTTTACTGGTGTGAGTCTGAATCTGGAGAAAACAGTAATCCTGTCAACATCACAGTGCATGGTGAGTCTTCATCTAGTGTGTGTACTGTTAAAGAAAAGATACATGTTTATTTGTTTTATACAGAATTCTTGTAATTTGTACTGTACTCTTTGTACTCTTTATAATTCTGAAAAAGACTACACTGAGGAAAACATGCTTTGTGTGCTAATCAATACACACATGATAATAATTCTGAAATGAATAATAAACTGAGTATTAATCAGTAAAACATGTCAGAAAAATATTTAATCTCTCTGTTTATGTTAATTGTTGGTGCTTGTTGTGTAGTTAGCTCATTTCACATTCAATATGCTATGATTTTTAAACAGTGTTTGTGAAAAAAAGTGCAAGGTGACATTCATAAAATACTTCCAGATCACTTACATTTTGCTTTGTGTGCCCATTTATACAACTACATACACTAGGCTATATATATATACACAGTACAGACCAAAAGTTTGGACACACGTTCTCATTCAAAGAGTTTTCTTTATAATTCTTTATATACAAGTCTCTTCTGCTTGTTGCCTGTCCTTAGCAGTGGTTTCCTAGCAGATATTCTAGCATGAAGGCCTGATTCACACAGTCTCCTCTTAACAGTTGTTCTAGAGATGTGTCTGCTGCTAGAACTCTGTGTGGCATTGACCTGCTCTCTGATCTGAGCTGCTGTTAACCTGCGATTTCTGAGGCTGGTGACTCGGATGAACTTMTCCTCCGCAGCAGAGGTGACTCTTGGTCTTCCTTTCCTGGAGCGTTCAGCATGTCAGCCAGTTTCTTTGTAGCGCTTGATGCTTTTTGTAATTACACAATTTTTCGGACTGACTGACCTTTATTTCTTAAAGTAATGATGGCCACTCGTTTTTCTTTACTTAGCTGCTTTTTTTTCTTGCCATAATACAAATGCTCTTTGAATGAGAAGGTGTGTCCAAACCTTTGGTCTGTATATATAGCCAGACATGAAAAATGCACTTGATTTTTCAATATTTTCTTTTAATGGAGCAATGAAGCATTAGACCCTAAATTCAAAATCTAAAGTCTGCTGTCTCTCTTTCCCATTAGGCTCTAAACCTACGGCTCGGTCAGTGTCAGTAGAATTGTCTGTGGGACTGAGTTTGTTCTTTATCCTCATTGTTTTTCTGATCTTAATGATCCTCCTCTGGCACTACAAAATAAAGAAAGGTATGATAATTGTTTGATGAAGTATGAACAATAATAATATGGGACACATTTTTCTCAAACAGTTTTTATTTCACTTCACATGACACAGTTATAAATAACTTCTCCTTTATATCTCTTTTACCTTAATTACATGTAAAAAAAAACAACTAACTAACTAACCACTTAACTAACTAAATGCAGTTAAACCTTGTATTGCGAGCATAATTCATTCTGGAAGCATGCTTGTATATCAAAACACTCATACATCAAAGTAAATTTCCCCCTCAAAATTAATGGAAACACAGACGATTCATTACAGTACCCAAAAATATGAATCTAAAAATAATTAAGAAAAATATAAAGTAAAAATAAAACAAATTACCCTGCCCTTGCACATTTAAAATGTGGTGTAACACAGAACCGACAGTTAAGTTCTGTAACTTATGTCTTTATTGACAACAACAGAAGGGCATGAAATTGTTACAAAAACTGACAAACGTGCTCTTTGCTTCCCAAATTCAGCTGCTTGTTCACCGCTCTTTTTAAATGCCAGTCTTTCCCATTACTGACATCTACTTGGATTGGTAAATAATAAACCCAATTTTCTACAAAAAGAATCCTTCCTGCAGTGATTGATGGCGATAGGAGAGGAGGAAGTGGGGGGAGGGGTGGTGGGGGCTGCTGTGTAGGACACACACACACACACGCACGAACGCCTACACATGCAATATATAAAAATTATAAGTGTAATGTAAAAACTATATATTGATATTGTTTTATATATTTATTTTAGATTTTCTCATGTATTACTATATTATCATGAACTCAATCACCTCCAGCACAAAGGGTTGATTCCCACCTCAGATCTGTGTGTGTACAGTTTGGATGTTCTCTCCGTGCCTGATGGGTTTCCTAAGGGAACTCCGATTTCACAGTCCAAAGACATGCAGATAAGGTCAACTGGTGCTCCCAAATTGCTCTTAGTCTGTGTGCACGTGCGTGTTTGTGTGTGCCCTGCAATGGACTGGCGATCTGTCCAGGTTGTGCCCGTGTAGCCAGCTAAATAAAACATAGTAGAAAAGGTGATGAAGGTTATGAGAAAATTCCCTGTAAGTTCCTCATAATCCTCCTACCCTTTCTATCATGTTTTATAAATCCTGAAAATTATTAGAGAACCTGCAACTAGTTTAATCTCAATGCATTTTTAAATCAGTTGTATTTGGTTTCTATTCCAACTGTACAGTTAATCATTTGGATGCAGTAAGTTTATTAGACTGCAATCAGGGTTGTGGAAAAAAGCATTTCTTTTCCTGTTTATTCTGCACCCTGTTCTGATGTGGAATCTGTTTCGCTATGTAGAAAAGCAGCAGAAACTCAATCAGACATCAGAGGAGAATCAGAGCCAGTCAGGAGTTGAAGACTCTCAGTCAGGACACACACCACTTCAGGCTGGTCAGACCCTGTCTCAATCGCTGTTTATTTCTAAATTTAAAAATAGAATCTTGCATATTACTAAGAAATTCATTATTAAATTATTATCTCCATAAAAAATTATTTTAGTTATTTTTTATTTAATTGAACTATAATTTGCTTTGTAATATAAAAGAAAAAAATACAAATACAGTTAATCTTTATTTTGATTTCTGTAGGAACTGAAAACATTTATGCCTCTGTGGATCAGGCGGATATGAGTCGAACAGGTAGCTTTATTTCAGACATTTTCTTTTCTATTAGAATAATTAACTATAGATAACCCCTATAAAGTAATGTACAGAACTCTGTGTAATGTACAGAAGTGTCTTGTAGTGATTAACACACTGCACTGTGTTCAGATGAAGCTGCAGCTGAGAGAAGTGAAGCCATTTACGCACTTGTCACAAAGAAAAAGAAGAAAAACAGAAACAATGGTAGAGTAACTTTTTATTGCTGTTACATAGTGTGTTTATTAAATTAAAAAAATCCAGCATATAACACTTGACATTTTCAGCCATTTCAATCAGTTTCATCACCTTGCACATAAAAAAGTCACTGATGTGATCTGCATAAAACCAATTATAAAATACCACACATTGAGAAGATTCCACATGCTGGATGGTAAAGTAACTAAAGTGAGTAAACACTAGAGTTTGAAGATCTGCACTAAAAACAAGTAGAAACAATCTAAAAATCTAATAAAAAAAAACATTGTATAATGTGTGAGATACATTTGTGAGTTATTAGTGATGTGTTACAAATCTAAACATCACTGGGATGGTTGTGTTCTCTGCTGCTGCAGGTGTTGATGCTGACAACATTTGTGATGTGATGTACGCTGAGCTTGAAGTAAAACCAATTAAAAGGCAAAGAGAATAAAAGGTAAAGCAAAATGAAGAAACTAAACTTTTCACGCATCACTGTCACCCTACTCATATTTCATTGAAGAAGAGCACTGTATTGTGTTGGTAAAGGGTAAAAATCAACAACAGTGTTTTGTAAAGTAATGGAGTTACCACCCAGAATTTTTTATTTTCTTATAATACCAGAGGACTAGTGTTTTATTCTGTTTTTATTACTGCAGTTTTTTTAGGAACTGTGTGTTTAATTAATTAATTGTATGTTTAATTAATTATTTTTTATAATTTTTT
>QMIH01001345.1:115226-149138 GCA_003987875.1 Clarias batrachus | reverse complement strand
TTTTTATTTATTTATTTATTTATTTAAATATTATTGAGTATTGGAGTCTGAAGAGTGCTTTATTATGGCAAATGATCAGATCCTCTCCCTTTCACTGTCTTTACTTCTTTTTCACACTTCTCTCTGTTTCTGTTTTGATGCCTGATAAAATTGAACTAATGTTACTAGTGAACTCCAGCTAAAATGATTAAAAACAAGCGTATTTTTGCAAGCTTCTTTGAAAAATGGAAAAAATACACAAATGGAACAACAAGAAAGCTGCATTTACATTCTAATGGCTTATTTAAACATGTGATTCACATGTTCCAAGCTCACTCTTTATAATAGATGCGGCTTTAAAAGTATGTTCGAGACAACTTTGACTCTAACGATGTTCTAGATTAAAATCAAGGTAGAATCTTCTGAGACGACCCTCTTTGTGAAACGGGGGCTGTCTGCAGTGACAGCAACGAAAACACAATTACTGAGCAGAGTGGACATAAGGAACATACTTTGGTGTCATTGTCTCTCATCACTCCTGAATGGGACCGTCTTGTCACACCTTTATTATAATTTGTTACGGGCACGCGTTGGCCACGGTCCATGGAAAAGTGACTTCCATAAAACTGGTCCTTGGTGCAAAAAGGTTGGAGACCATTGCTTTAGGATATCTAAACCACTTCCATATAATTGACATGCTGGTGCCTCCACAATTTTCTCAGCTTTAGAGGACAGTGCAATTCGAGTTTCAGCATCTCATTCACACCCCTCGACGGCTCTCCACTCGTTCTTTTTCTGGTTTTCAACGTTTCCAGTGGTTTCTTTACTTGCTTTGGGTAGAAAATGGGCAAATATTTTGACAAGCAAACCAAAAACTGAACACTGATTGGCTGTTGTCGTCCGATGACATCGGCTGTATGATTGGCTGTTGTCTCTACCCATATCGAGTAAAAATGAAAAAAACATATCATTACTATTAACATGAATTTTATCACTATGCTGATTCAAATGAGTTTTGTCGCCCAGCTTTAAGCTGAAGGTCTGATGAGTCCAGAAATCTCGATTCATGACTTTCCGCTTGTTTGGTATTGTACCAAATTCAATATTACTCCAATATTTATGCCAATAATTAACGTTCCTCATATACCAGTCAGAGTCAGTTTCTGCTCCTACTTTAACGTCTATTTTCCGAGATTTCCTTTGTAGTTCATGAAAATCACCTGTGTATGGTTCAATGATCCAGATGTTCATAATTACAACTGTCCAAAGTGAATCATTTCATTCTTATCTGTTCATACCTTCAGTAATATTAATTAATATATAGTGTCATGGTTATGAATTGAACATGTTGTGTGTATTTACAACCAAAACATTCATTTCCGCGTGGTTACTGTACATCAAACTTAGGTTAGAGACTCTACGCCTGTGTGTGTGTGCCTCTTATCTTACTTCTGAATAGCACTGTAATAAGTACATTTCTAATGGCTACATTTAGCATTTAAATACAACGAAATGTCATGTTGAATAAAGTTTAACGTCCGCAGTAGCTTATACGTTTTTGGCTTGGATCTTGACATTTGACATAATTTTCAAAAAGCAAGTTGGACGACATGGAAATGAGATGATGATACACAACTGTGTTTAACACCAAAGTGTCAAATTACCACCCTTCAGTGTTTATAAACGACCAGTTGGAATCAAATGAACTCTGGAAGTGTTAAGTCAACTCTGGGGAGTTTATTCTATAGCATTCGCTCCACCTCCATTCAATGCACTTCACACTTAATGTTATAAGCGAAGGATTAGACAAGCACATGGACTGGTGCAAGTCAAACCGGGACTTGTGATGAAATATCTGGTGAATGAAAGCACGAAAGTGATTGACAGGACTTGTGATGAGGCTCTTAGCTGCAGTAAAACATAAAACATTTGAATGGGGCAAATGATGATCCCAGCCGAAGTGACTCGGAGCCCACTGCAGTCGTTCAGGGACTGGAACACTTGACTCATGAACATGGACTGGTGACTTGTTTCCACCTTGCGGAAAAGACACATCTCTCTGTGGGAACTGTTCACACGATCAATCACCAGCACCATTTGCATGTGTACATCCCCCGTACGGTCCTGATGTCGCTCCAAGCCATTTCTACATTTTTAGGCCATTCAAGGAGTTTCTGGGAAGCCAGCGTTTTAAACTTGAAAACGTTCTACCTTGATTGTATCTTGATAGTGAAACACTGTGGTAAGTGTAAGGCAAGTATTTATTCCCTTAAGTGTGTTCCCAGATTGACTTGAGCTGCCCTTGTATATTAAGATTTTCAATTTCAAGTTTTAGATTCACATCATTGTCAGTAATACAATACAGAAAAGGAAGAATTAGCTAAGCACGCTACCGTGTTAGATTTTGCTAGTTGAAACAACCCAGTCCCCACTAATGGAGGCGTCTATACTATACCTCGCTGTATGGCTACAAACACTTCTTTGAGTCTGCTAACTTTTAATTAGACGGAGGCCAATAATAGCAATTAGCTTAATGAGCGTGGCTCATCTTCATTGTTAAGCGACTTAGGAGTAATTGAACCCGATTTAGCTTTAACCTTAGTTCTTCCTCATTAGGATTCATACCCGGCTTATAACTCCCCTGACCTAAACAGTTTTGCTCTGCAGGAAATGAGCAGTCTTATGGAAAAAAAAAAAAAAAGCTGAAAATAATAAAGAACAGCAGCAGCAATAATTAAGATGTAAAAAGTAAATAATATAATAAACAAAGCTCATGGAGATCACTATGTGCTGTATTTCACACTAAATGCCGTCTGTTGCTCATAAATAATAATATTAGCAATAAATGCTTTTATCTAAAAGCCCAAGGACACTTGACGAGGTTAAGCACACTGAACAGAAATGCATGCATATTCATTGTTGCGTGTGTTCTGCATTTCATCAAGTAATCAGTTATAATCAGTTTGGGAAAAACAAACAGCCATTGTGCACCAAAACAACAGCATGGAGGAGGAGGAGGAGGAGGAGGAGGAGCTGGTGAACAGAGCCATGAGGAACATCCACAGTCAAACACCTCACAGATACAAAGTTTACTTCCTTGAAAGCAAGGAAACCCAAACGATTGCACTGTAATGCCACTGTTTAAGTAATCAATAATTTTATTGATCCATTCGATTGTTTGATTAGCAATATTTATATTATTGTTCATTTTTGTATTTTTAATTATACGTATTTATTTTGCTTTTATTCTGAATTCATTTATTCAAATGTATTTTTATTTCTTATTTACTTTTCGTATTTTTCATGTATTACTGTTACATTTATGTATTTGTTTGTTTATCTGTTTTGCCAATATTTTCATTCATTCCAGAGTACATTGCTGCTCTGTTTGTTTGCTCATTTACCAATTAATATTTTTTAATTAGTTATTGATATTTTTAATTAGTTAGTTAGTTCATTCATTTATTTATTCGTTTGTTTGGCAATATTTGTAATTATAGTTTTTTTTTTTTTGTATTTTGCTTATACTGCCAAAAAAAAGGAAAGGAATCAAGTCAGACACACCAGAGTCATTCATTTAATTAATTTCTCTCCGAGATCTCGTATTGATGATGGGAGAGTCGAGCCGCTGCGTAACGGCGTCCAAAAGATTCTCACTGTTATTAAAGTCCGGACTCTGTGGTGGACAGTCCATGTGTGAAAATGATGTCTCATACTCCCTGAACCACTCTTTCACAATTTAACCCAATGAAACCTTGCATTGTCACCTTGGACTCTGGCCGGGCTATCGGGGAAGAAAAAAACCTGCTTTCAGGTAGCCAGCACATTGATAAGACTAGACCTGACCAACAGAAGCAACCACAGATTATAACACTGCGCCCACAGGCTTGGACAGTACACAGTACACGCATGATGGGTGCATCACTACACCCACCTCTCTTCTTACCCTAATACACCCATCACTATGGAAACAGGGTAAATCTGAACTGAACTGCCCTTTTTCCATCCCTCCACAGTCCATTCTTTATGCTGTCTTACAAATTGAAGCCGTAGCCTTAGTTTAGCCACAAACTCTTGAGTTCTCATTGCACTGTGTGTGTGTGTGTGTGTGTGTGTGTGTGTGTGCGTGTGTGAGTGTGTGAAAATGCTCTTACTTTCACTATTAAACATACACTACAGGCTAAAGAAATTTGGGATCACTTTGTATTTCTTTCTACATTGTAAAACAATGCTGAAGGCGGCCAAAATATGCAATAATCTTCTTTGAACAGTTAATGTTGAGATGTATCTGCTACTGCCTTCATAACGGCTCTAATCGGAGGTGCTGATAATGTTGGCAGGTGGTGATTTCTGAGGCATGAGAGCCAGTTTCATCATGGTGCTTGATGGGTTTTGCAGATTGTACTTGACAATACTGTTCTTGCAAGAACTGTTCCAGAACAGCTGACCCCCCCCCATGTCTTAAAATAACAACTGACTGTTGGTGTTGTTGATGTTGTTACATAGTGACCTAATTCCATGTGTTAGTTCATAATTTTGAAATCTCCAGTATTCTTGTAGAACGTAGAAAATACATCACTAAACAAAAACAAAGAAATTCGCACGCGATCCCTAACTTTTGAGCCAGTTTTAATGTTTTTGTTCTACTGTATTATGATTTCATTTTGAAGCCTTTGAGTCACCCTCATTCAGGATGTTTTTACAACCACATTTCTTCCTCGAGGTTGATGGTTCATCACTATACTTCCAGTTGTTTTCTTTTCTCGATGCAGGACAATAATCTGACCCTTCTGAAAGCGTAACATCTTTGCCCTGACCACAGGTCTTCTGACATGGAAATGAAAGTTGAAATGAGAAGCTACTCACTGCATCAGTTAGGGTTAAATAACTTGTTGCCAGCTGGACTACAGTATATTAATAACTACAGTAATTATCCAGCAGAAAGCTCTTAATTATTTGCTTAGTTAAATCCAGGGAGTGACTTTTTTTTTTTTGTTGTTGGCCGGTCAGTGTATATGGTATACGGTCATTTCACATTAATTAGTCCATCAATTCTTTATTTGTATTCATTCTTCTTGTTTGGAGTGTTTATTTATTACTTCTTTACTTATGTTATTATAATAATCCTTATGGTTGTTTGTATTATTCTATATCATTTTTACTGGTTCAATGTTACGTTTCCCTCATTTTGGTCATTTTGCCATCAGATAACCATCAGCTTCGGTGAAGGCTAACACCCTCTCATGTTCTCTGTATCTTTCTTCACGCGGCCACATTCATGCCTCTGATTGGCTATTGTGGCTCTGATTGGCATGACAGTAACTCTGGCCCTCCCACCAAGAAAGACTGACAGCTTTTCTGTTTTTTTTTTCCCCCAGGATCAGAAGGCTTTTACCTGCCCTGTGTGCACTTTCTTTTTTAAAAAATCCTACACTGATGAAAAATTGAGCAATTATTAAAAAATAAAGAGGTAACCTGGGCTCACGGCCGCCAGGATGTGGCTGATTCTTTAAGAGCACAGTTTTTGTGTTTTCTTGTAAAAGCTGAGGATTTTCAGTCTCTGCTAAAAGAAAAAAAAGCACATCATCGCGAGTCTTTAAGTGCTTTTCGGCGTGGCATGGGGCTGCTGATAATTGCATTGAGAGCGCCGTCTCTGAGTGCAATAACCATCAGCCTGTCTGGAAGGGAAAAAAAAGCCCTCGATCAGTTCCATTAGTGCACCAGAGAACGTTCTGCTGATGAAAGTCAGGAATCGGGCTCCCGGACTCGGGGCTGTTTCTTTGACATCTTTGAGAGGAGTGACATCTTTATTAGATATGTATAAGTATAAGGAGGAAATTACTATTAAATATCTGTATTAAACATACAGTAGAAAATACTCATATTATTATTATTATTATTATTTTATACTAATAAAAACAACTGAAACAGACTATAAAATCATGTGGTCATATGTGCCTATGGTATTGCACAATCATGCGGCACTATTATGCGTAAAACCTCGTGCTAGACTGGTTGTTTGGACTAGACTTTATTATTATCATATGTTTATTTCTTCTCCTTGTTCTTCTCATTATTATTCATCTGGTAATGAAATAGCAACATAAAAACATTTTTTTTTTTTTTTTGCCTCTGTGACTCAGGTGCGTACACCGAAAGAGGCAGAGTGTGTTCATGAGGCAGACGAACACTGCAAAAAGCTGTTGGAGCGTGTATGGATTAGATTTTCCTCTTTGTTTCGGGAAATGAGGTTTAATCTCTTGTGTGTTTGACAACAATTGATTTAAAAAAGTCTAATCATAAATCGTAAGAATAAAATGCGCCTAGGCAATAAAGTTTTTAATGAGAATATTTGTTTTTGTTATTGTTTATACAAAAAATATCAATTATATACATTTTAAGGAATATGAGTGTTTATAATTTGTAATCTGTGTGTGTGTGTGTGTGTGCTTTACAATAACCTGTTTAAAAATTCTGATCAGGAATAAAAAGATAATATTGTTTTTATATGTGAATTTGTTTTTTATTGTTTATATTAGAAATTTCAGTGGTATTAGTTTAAGAACAAGTGTTTTTATCATTTTAAACTGTAAATACGGTGTAATCTGTGTACATCTGCCGAATCTACACTGGCGATCATAAGCTTCCTGTAGCTTATATCTTAGCTGTAGCTGCATTCTTTAGCCTAACGGTATCAAACATGACGGACAACATTTGCAAAGGAACATTGCACTCGGTTTGTTTAAATAGGGGAAAACAGAAATCCTTCTAACGGACTCTCTGAAAAGAGTCGCTTCAATAAGAAAGATTCAACGGATCATCAGAGTGATGATGAGGCAAAAAAATAAATAAACCTCAGTATCTGCTGCGCTGCTGTTCGGGGAGCTGAAGTGAAAGGATTAGACGGTCAACATGAATCGATAACGGAGCTCAGATTTCCGCTTTGAGTTCAGGAGCTGGAATGAAGGGAACGAGAACAGAGAGGGAGAGAAAAAGAGAGAGAGGAGTCTAGCAGTCTAGGAGAGAGAGAGAGAGAGAGGTCACTGTGATTAAAAATCATCTGAAAAAGATGTACGTGATCTGTCAGAAATCTCAGCACAGCTTCAGAACCTGCATCTGGTGTATTACAGGTCACACTGATTCACTCATCCTCCTTTAGAGTCCTAGTAGAGAATTCTGCATACCAAGAGAAGAAGAGAAGAAGTGATCAATTTTTAACACATTAACCTTTATGTTGTTGTGAAAATATTGCATTGACACACACACACACGCACACACACACACACACACACACACACACACACACACACACACACACACATTCTTTAGCAGTTCATGCAAACGAGTGAATGCACCACTTATCATCGATGACGTATAATGTTTGATGAGTATGGCTCTTGGCGGTAGTGGGATGAGGTCACTAGTGCCTCTGTAATTCCTCAGTGTGATGCAGTATGTGCTGCTTGGACACGCCCTGCTAAGAGAAACAGCTCTGAGAAGAGTTAAGAAATGCAGAACTCGTCCAGTCTAAAAGCCCCTGATTGTAGAACTGTTAACAGAACTGTTTCTGTTTTTGTATTTCTATGATTTCTGACTCTTAATTTCTGAATTCATTAACATTAATTTACATATTTTAACACCTTGCATAGGTTAATGTATTAATGTTGAAAACCCCTGGTTAAATAAAAATTTGTTATTATTTGTTAATTATTATTAAATTAATAACTGTATTGCATTTAATGTAATATACGAGGGCCGTTCACAGAAGACGTCATGCATAGTACAGTGACGAGACGCTTAGCTGCAGGAAAACATCTGAGTGGTGGAAACGTTTTAAAGAAGGACATGCCTGTATATCTGTGAATGATGATCTCAGACAAGGTGGCTCGGAGCCCACTGCAGATTCATTCAGCAATCTTTAAAAATCAATCTTTGTAACTTTTTGCCAACCTGTGAGAACTGCACACACAATCTCCCACCACATTACAGAAACTCGGCTGGGAGTTATTGCCACATCCCCCCGTACGGTCCTGACTGCGTTTAAAGACATGTTGTAAGGAGTTGGTAGGAGCGCAGTGTCTCAAACATGAAGCCGGCAGTCCGATCATGGTTCTGTTGTACTGAGGAATCTACCATGATGGTATCCAAGCACTAGTAAAACACCAGTATATGTGCATTAGTGTGGCAGGGGAGTTAAAAAATAAAGATACAAAGGATAAAGATAAGATGTACTCTCGTAACTGTGTTCTGTTATTCTGCACAATCAAAAGTCCCACTTTGACTTGAACACCCCTTGTACAATATGCGCCAAAATATACAGTACTGAAATGAAAAGATGAGCAATATTACCTTGTTATCATCTGTGAGTTTTATATATATATATATATACTGTATACAGTGCCCCTGGTTAAGATGTGTTAAAAGCCTTAAAATAAATTCAGTTTTTATTGCAGAAGCATATTGTCACACTGAAAATTGTAGAAGACGTACAGGGTGGGCCATTTATATGGATATTAACGTTGGTGATATTAACGTCCTTATTAAAAATACAGTTACGTTAAAACCAAGTACACCATTGTTTTCCTTGTGAAATTCCCAATAAGTTTGATGTGTCACATGACCTTCTTCCTATTGAAAAAACAAAAGTTGGATACAAGATGGCTGACTTCCAAATGGCCACCATGGTCACCACCCATCTGGAACAGTTTGCCCCCTCACATATACTAATGTGCCACAAACAGGACGTTAATATCACCAACCATTCCCGTTTTATTAAGGTGTATCCATATAAATGGCCCACCCTGTACGTCTGTCATTTCTACAGTAGTTTACAAAGTTGATCAGAGTATCTGGAAACATTTAATTAGTAATGTATCACTTCCTGCTGACACAGAGGCCATTTCTGTTATCCACCCTTCAACATGGGAAAGACAAAGGAACACACCATTCAAGTAAGGCAGATGTGTGTCGACCTTCACAAGTCAGGCAATGGGTACAAGAAAATAGCCACCGTCTGCACCTGCCCATATCTACTGTGAGAGGAATCAATAAGAAGTTTAAAAAAAACTGGAACAATAGTAAACAAGCCTGGACGAGGACGCAAGTTTATTTTGCCTCCACACACAGTGAGTAGGATAGTAAGAGAAATAAAAAAATATCCAAAGCTCACTGTTAAAGAACTGCAACAAATGATAGAATCTTGGGGTCACAAAGTCTCCAAAACAACCATCAGATGCTATCTACATGCCAACAAGCTCTTTGGGAGGCATACAAGGAAAAATCCTTTTCTCAGTCACAATCATAAACGCAAACGTTTGGAGTTTCCTAAGCGGTACTGGGGCTTCAACTGGGACCGTGTTCTTTGGTCAGACGAGACCAAGATAGAGCTTTTGGCAACAAACACTCTAAGTGGGTATGGCAGAACACAAAAGATGAGTCTGCAGAAAAGCACCTCATGCCCACTGTGAAAGTATGGGGGAGGATCGGTGATGCTGTGGGTCTGTTTCTCTTCCAGAGGCCCTGGGAACCTTGTTAGGGTGCATGGCATCATGAATGCTTTGAAATACCAGGACATTTTAAAGCAAAATCTGGTGGCCTCTGCCCGAAAGCTGAAGATGGGTCATCACTGGGTCTTTCAGCAAGATAATGACCCCAAACGTGTGGCCAAATCTACACAGAAATGATTCACCACACACAGAATCAAGCTCCTCCCATGACCATCTCAGTCCCCAGACCTCAACCCCATTGAAAACCTGTGGAGTGAGCTGAAGAGGAGAGTGCAGAGGAGAAGAGTCAGGTCACTGGATGATTTAGAGACATTGTGCAAAGAGGAATGGTCGAAGATCCCTCTTTCTGTGTTCTCTAATCTTGTGAAACATTATAGGAGAAGATTCGGTGCTGTTTTGTTGGCAAAAGGGGATTGTACAAAGTATTAAACATCAGGGGTGCTAATAATTGTGCACCCATGTTTTGATGTAAAAGAATTATTTCTTAATGTGGGATTTTTTTTTCCACTGAATAAATGCAGTTGAATTAAAGGTTTGAATTTCCTCTTTTTTTCCATTGTGGTCCTATGTTATTTAGAATAAAACTGAATTTTTTAGAAGCTACAGAACACATGTTAACCAGGGGTGCCAATAATTATGGAGGGCACAATATTCACCATAATATTTTGTGGTGCTGCACCAAAAATCTAAATCACAGCCACTGGCCTGTGCAGTTTAATCGCATTTATTACATGTGATTTACACATACTGTAGTTAGGAAATTTATGTCAAGTTTATCAATAATTTAAGTATTTGTTGTTCTTTTTTAAATTAATTTTAGGTGATATTGACCAACATCCTCTTAATGAGATCATTCGTGCCCTTATTTGCTGGTATGCTAGACAGATATATTTGAATACAAAATGCTACATTTAATAGTTAAATATCACACTTTACATCGCATCAGCAATACATTAATTTGTTTTAACTATTGATGGAATTAAATAGAATAAAATTTGATTGCAGCATAAATTAATAAAAGTGATAGGTAAATATTTTGTTTGCTAATAAATTATTGATGCTAAGCACATCATTTGCTGAATACTAACTCATAGACCAGTGTGTGTAAGTTAAGAGCAGAGTAATTTAGATTTTGCTGAAAAATGTTAAACAAATTTAAAAAATCAAATTTTGTTAAACTCATTAAATACGAATAATTATATTTACAATGGGACCTTGGATTACGAGCATAATTCATTCCAGAAGCAGGCTTATATTCCAAAACACTCATAAATCAAATCGTGTTTTCCCATGAGAAATAATGGAAACTCATATTATTCATTCCACAGCCCAAAAATGGCTGATATAGAGGAGGAGCAAATGGATCTTTATCCTTTATAATGAGACTTTATTTTGCTTTATACGCGCGCACACAAGTGTGTTATAATAAACAGTATACATGCGCTGTACACACACGCTTACAAACACAAAATAAAAGATGTTTTACCCGCACACACATGGTCACAGTGTTATAGTAAACAGTACACGCATGGATGTTGATTATACCAGTAAGAGATGAGCACTAAGACCCAGCAGCGGAGACGGTTACCTACAATACCGCAGCGCAAGAGAGGAAAAAATAATTGGCTCAGTTGTGATCATGTGACGCTCAGCGTCAAAACAAGTGCATGTGTGATACATGATACTTGGTACTCGTAAACCAAGACTTAATTGTTTTTCAAGTCAAAATGTATTAATAATCATTGCTCGTCTTGAGTAACGCTCGCAAACCGAGTTACTCACAATCCGAGGTTCCACTGTCTAGTTATATTTTCATTTACTGTAGTGACACAGAAAGGATAGTATTATTTTAAAGCTACATACTCACCACAATCAGTTTTAATCTAAAATTAAAAGTTTTTAATTAAAAATTAAATATAAAAACTATATAAAATATTTTTTTGCACATTCAGTTATTTAAGTTTTGTTTAAATAATACATTTTATGCAATTTCTGTTTATTTATCCGTTCATAATATAAAAATTGATAGCAATTGTGGTTTAAATATAATGAATGTGGAAGAATGTCCTTTAACATTTATGGAAGGAGTCTCCAGTGTCAGTACTGTTATGACAAACTAATTAAAATCAGGACACACAAGCAGAGAGAGAGCCTGCTGAGGGAATGAGTGTTGCTGAAGACATGAGGATGAGCTGTTAGTGGAAAGTAGTTGTGTGAGGGTTAACAATCACCCCCCATCCCAACCCCAAACTTATCATTTTGTCATCCTTGCAATGTTCAAAATCATGCTAAGGCTTAAAAAAGTGAGAATCATATATACTGTTAACCCTCACTGAACGTACATCTCTATCACGTCTCCGTCACGTCTCTGTTCATGTGTTTCTCGCTCACGTAATCTCTGAAGCAGAGTAGTGCAGAGTCTTGAGTCTTGCCGTACCTGTGTCACTGTGCTATCGCTCCCCAAGCCTTTTTTTCACTTCACACAACGAACAATGCCGTCTCTTATCGAGCAGCCACATGCACACACACACACACACACATACACACACACACACACACACACTCCACCTGTCTCTGCTTCAGTGAGACACACACTCGCCTCATTCAAAGCACTGAAAGGACGCCTGTGCATTCAGAACACACACACACACACATACACACACATTTTTTTGGTGGAAATGGGTTTAGCGGCTAGCAAAGGAGTTGGGCTGAATGAGTGGATGGAGATTGTAAAGAAAAATGACTTTGGGATTGGAGTGGAGTCAGTGAAGACGGAGCGGGAATCATTTCGGCGTTCTGTCGCTCGCCGTTAATCGTCTGCTCTGTTAATGAGACCTGAACGCAGCCGAGTTCTCAACCATTAGTGTCAGAATTAATCGAATGGCTAATCGTGTCACATTTCATTTTTAACAAAATCACAGAACAATCACGTTTTGTGATAAGTGATGTGCATCACTGTTGTGAACACCGTTGTGCATTCCCTGAAGCCCCCCCCCCATTTCCTGATTGTGCTTAATGCTTATATGATATTATTATCAGGATGCTATTGATGCATTTACCAATCTCCAATTATGTATATGTATTTCTTTCTCCCCACACACAGAATGATTCCACCGACGAGCAAAAACTTCCTGGTGAACAACCTGGCAGCCGGGACACAGTACGATCTCTGCGTCCTCGCCATCTACGACGATGCCATCACGTCCCTGACGGCCACGCGTGTCGTCGGCTGCATTCAGTTCACCACCGAGTCCGAATACCTCCGCTGCCACTTCATGCAGTCGCAGTTCCTTGGAGGAACCATGATCCTGATCATTGGCGGCATCATCGTGGCCTCCGTCCTCGTCTTCATCATCATTCTCATGATCCGCTACAAGGTGTGCATGAGCGGTGACCGCGCCAAGGGGACCGCCGCCACTGGGGTGCAGCCTGACGCCCCCGCAGTCAGTCCATCAGCTAATAAAGAGGGCGCCGTGAATCCAGAGGGCGGGGACGACTACCAGAAATGCCCCGCACCCGGATTTCCGGATTCCCTCACTCAGTCATCAGAGACTTCTCTTCCTGACTGTTCCACCGAGACGTCTGTGGTGAGCCAGAGCTGGGACACGGGAGGATCTTCCGCGTCCATCAAGCCGAAACGGAGACCAGCACCGAAGCCGGAGGAGAAGACTGACCTGGCACTCGGTGCCGAGACTCACAACACCAACCGCAACAATTCCAAAACGCCACTTCTGCGTTCTGATCCCCCCTCAAGCCCCGCCCCTTTGCTGCCTTCTCGCTTTAGGGACACTCCCATCCTGAGGAGGGCGCCACCACGTCCATCCGTATCGAAATATTTCACACTGCCGGTGGAGGGGACGCGAGCTACACCGCGCAGGTACTCGCTAAACGAAGACTTCAAACACCACTGCTACGCCGGCAAGCTCGGGAACGCTCGGTGTAAGCGGAGTGTGTCCATGAACGGAATGCTAGCCAGCGTGGATAATTCTGACTTAGATAAAGGGGTGTATTCCAGTTCAGAGTGGATTTTAGAGAGCACGGTGTGAATGACTAGCTAGCGTCCAACATCACATGTGCGTGTGTGGGTGTGGGTGTGTGTGGTTGTTGCTGATTTTTTAAAATTCGTAAGAATTCTCATGATGCAGCTGGTGTGTAACGTTGGCGGTTATTAGCGGTTAGCGCTTGTAGCTTTAAAACTTCACAGCACCGTTTATAAAAATCCAACTCATACCACATAAATGCTGTAGAATTCTTACGAAGTGTGTGTGTGTGTGTGTGTGTGTGTGTGTGTGTATACACATTTGCATGTGAGTTCTGCAGTTCTTTTTCCTTCTTGTTCTTAATACTTGTATTTTTATTATTTGAATTTTTTTTGTTGTATTTTTTTTTTTTTATCCAGCTTCTCTGAAAGCCCGTGGAGAAACAGGACGCTCGCTTGCCTTGAGGAAACTTCCTCTTTCTGCTCATTGCGCTGACAAATAAAACACGTCAGTGCCTTTCTATTAAAAAAAAAGGGAGGGGAAAAAAAAGAAAAGAAAAGAGCAGTTCCGGCCGGATTGAGGACCACGTTTCACCAGACTGAGGAGTATTTCACACAAAAAAGCCTTTCTTAACCTTTCTTTAAAGGGAATAACGTTTCCTGTGTGTGGAGAGTGAGATAGAGAGGAGAGAGAGAGAGAGAGAGAGAGAGCAAAGAAGAAAAAAAAAACATGATACTCCAAAAAAAAAAAAAAAAACTGGACGTGTTATTAAAGTGATATTTTTTAAGGAGAAAAAAAAATAAAAACAGATCAAAGTTTTTTTTTTTTTCTTTTCAGTGACATTGATATTGCCTTAATTTGAAGGCACGGAAGTGAAAAAAGAAAAGAATAAGTGTACAGAAAGACAACATCTACTGTGTTGGTATGTTGTGTAAAATAAAATAAAATGGAAAAAAGAATGTAGCGCATGTGTTTGTTAGTCGTGTTATAAAATGTAAAAACACATTTAACGAAGACATGACGAACCTGAAAAGGAATAAAAAAGAGAAATAAAAATAAATAAAAAGCTTACCATTGTTTATAACATGGTGGCTTAGTGGTTAGGACCCCCTGGGTCCGGGTCCAGGGTCCGGGTCCAGGGTCCGGGTCCAGGGTCCGGGTCCAGGGTGCGTGCTTGCTGGGTTTCCTTAGGGTACTCAGATTAGGCTTGTCCTCTAGGTTAGCCACCTGCCCCAAAGTCCCCCAACCCGAGAAACTGTACAGGATAAAGCAGTATAGAGGATAGAATTAATGAATTGTTTTATATACTATTATTTACTTACTTATAATCTATAGCGCTTAATCCTGTATAGAGGGTCTCTCGGGGCCTGGAGCCATTCCCAGAGGGCTTTTAATAAAAGAGAAGAAATTGCCTTCTTGCTTTAAATTATAAAGCTTATTTTATGTTCATGTATTATTTAATGCTGAATTATTTCTATTTCTTTCACACTACCAAAATAAATACAGGTTCAAATGCATAAATCCTTAATCTTTAAACCACATAATTATTACTTGCTTATAAATAGTTTATTTCCAAATCGGAAATTAAAATGTTACTCAAGAATTGAATACATGCATCCATCCATTCATTTATTTATGTATTTATTAATTTTTTGTCCAGTTCACTTTTTACAGAATCCATATTTAATATAGAATTTGCTAATTCACATTCAAATATTTTTTGTTTTTTTAGTGCAAATGACATATTTGGTAAATGTTGAGAACACACTGTAGGTTTAAGCTTCAGGTTTTACACCTATTTTCCATGGCTCTTGCCAAGTGGTAGCTTTCTTGCTTGCCATGTGGGTGGCTTGGGTTCGATTCCTACCCAAACCCCAGTCACTATAGATGCAGTGCTGGTCCCAAGCCAGGATAACATGTGTGGGTTATGTCAGGGAGGAAGGGCGTCGGAAGCGCTGTGGCGACGCCTTGACGGGAGCAGCCAGAAGACTAACAACTTTAACATTACTTTAACATCTCAATAGCATTTTATAGGTTTAATTCTTAATCAAAATTCAACACATTTATTAGCAAGTTTGCGGGAGTCGTCGTGGGTCAGAACAGAGAAGTGTGATACTAATACTGTATGATGCTAATTCGGTATAACTGAGAAAGCGGGTGGGGTGTGCGGGGGGGGGGGGGATTAAAGATTTTGTGTAGTGTGTAGACGACATGTTGATGATCCGCTGATCCGGATCGTGATGGGACGGAGTAATCCTCGACCTGTGGGAGATTTCTGATTGATGTGTAATATGCTGTGCTCTTAAAATGAACACACACACACACACACACACATTGTGGATTATCGCGGGAAAGTCATTGTATCCGCGATGCGTCTTCAGATTCAGAATCGGCTCTGATTCCGGTTCAGTGAATCAGCAAATCAAAGTTTTTACCTCACACGGATCACGCCGCAGATCTGTACCGCGTTTCTGAGAAGGCTTTGCTTCGGATTTGAAGCGTCACGCGTCTCTTTTCAGTCGCAGCAGCTCCATTTAGAGTCGCTTTTCCAGGACCGGATTAATCTAAAGCACGCGATAAGATTCGTTCGCACTCATGAATCATCTCTGGTGTTGAACTTTAACAAAGAAGCCGGAGATTAATCCTGCGGCACGCTCACGCGCCCGCGCGGGAATCTCGGGAAAAAGGGTATCGGGAACGCCGCTGAGATAAAGCAAGCATGGGAAGTTGTTTTAGCTTATGTTCCTTAAAGCAGTTTGTAACTTAAACAACAACAACAACAACAACAAAAATAATACAAATTGTTGGTTAATAATTTTACACTAATGAAAAGAGGTGGTGATGGAATGAGGTGGAGTTTTATGTCTCCTCCTTTCTCTCTCTACCTGACAAACACACACACAAACACACACACACACACTGTACTCTACATACTCACACAGAAGAACACAAGATGCTGGAGGGTTGATGGGTCACGTGAAAGAAAAGAAACAAATCTCATAATTGTTAATAATGTTAAATAAGTAATAATAATAATGAATAATAATGAATGTTAATCTTTAAAAAAAAAAAGGTTGAATTTTTGGTGCTTTGTAAATGTATCTGTGGTCTCCGCTCCATACACACTGCATCTGAATCATAGAGAGAGTGTTACAGCTGCAGTAAACATCCCTCGTCTCAGTGCAGGAGGATCAGACGCGTCTCAGTGACATTAAGTGCTCATTAACGCTCATAAAATGTTATTCGGTCCTTACGAATGCTCTACGAAGTCCGTTATTCATGCACTGTACTGTTTTACTGACTGTTTATCTTATAATATTCCTGATGCTACGTTATCTTTATGTTCTCCTGATTATGCAAGTGTTATGATGAAGCCCTTACGAAGGCTAATTCATCACTAAACCCGAACATGAACACGCGCCGAGTACGAGAGCAGCCCCGAATACAAAAGAGAGACCTAATATCAGTGCTTTGGCACAAAAAATAAAAAAAAATAAAAAATGCACAATCACAATGCTGAATACAAATGAAGCAAGGCCAATACAGAGAGAGTGAGAAAGAGAGAGAAAGTGAGATGCACAGCAGCTAGCTGAAAAAAAGCATGTTAACACAAATGATGAAGAATGATGCCTGGCTGATGGAGAAATGAGTGAATGAGGATGAAATCAGAGAGAGAGAGAGACAGAGCTCTGATTGCTGGCCATCTGGATTCCCTGTGGAGAGAAATATCTAAAATATGCACAGAGACTTAATCACACATACACACTACCTCATTCACAGCAGTGCAATAATCACACACACACGCGGTAATCATCACCACTGCACATGTCAGAGATCATGGGCATTTAAAGTAAAGAGCGTAAACACTTTAACACACAGTGCCACATTAGCATTAAGCACATCAAAGCTAGCATTAGGAGGAAATATGAATGTTCAATCTGAATCTCTTCAATTTGTCAATCCTTCCTCATTTTCACTAAACCTTTTATCCTCGATGAATCTGGAACGCTTACAGGAATATACAGTATCTCACAAACGTGAGTACACCCCTCACATTTCACTTCATTATATGTTCTCAAGGGAAGATACTAGAAGAAATGAAACTCGGATAGACTCTAGAGTAGTCCATGTGCAGCATGTATAGCAGTACAGATTTACTGTCCTCTAGCAATAACTCAACATGCAGACTTTATTGTCGATATAACTGGCAACGAAAATGAGTACACCCAAGTGAACATCAAAACTGTGTCCAAAGTGTCAGAAATTGTGTGTGTGCACCATTGTTATCTAGCATTGGCTTAATCCTCCTGGGCATGGAATACACCAGAGCTGCACGTGTTCTTGCTGGGATCCTCTTCCACTCCTCCGTAATGATATCACGGGGCCGCTGGACGTTAGACACATGGCGCTTCGCCACCTTCCGCTTGAGTGTATGGACTTACACATGTGCTCAATAAGGTTTAGGTCTGGAGACATACTCTGCCACTGATAAACACATAAACGTGACCAATAGGACATGTGACTTTGCATGGTTAAAGCTGTTATCACTCACTTTTGTTGCCAGCTAAAGGCTGCATGTGGAGTTATTTTCAGAAGACAGTAAATCTATAGTGTTATATAAGTTGCACATTGACTACTCTAAAACATATCCAAGTTTCAATTCTATAGTATTATCCTAGAAGATATACTACAATCTTAATGCTGAAATTAGAGGGGTGTACTCATTTTTATATATTTGCCTTTCAGGTGGTGCGAGGACACAAAAAGAGGAATGTCTCCGGGAGGAATCTCTGTTCCATAGAGACTCCATAGTCCATACTTTACGGTCCGATTTCTGAGCCCAAAACTCATCCAAACCCCTCTGGATCAAATTGTAGATCAAAGTTTGAAGAACTTCTAAAAGTCTATACTGCATGTCAGGGAAGACGGCTAATTCACAAAGGACTCTCCGTCTCATTAAGATCTCCTTCAATTACATTTTAACAAGAGTTTCGATCCACGATCGTTACAGGCGTGTCAAACTTGAGCTCTCGTGCCACGCTGGCCTTGTTTCCGGCTTTCCTCCAGAGGCGTCGCTAAACGAGAGGCAAGACGGGCGACTGCTTGAGGCTTAGAATTGTGACGGACCTCCTGAAGGCTAAATCCATGAAAATGTCAAAGTGTTGAACTTCTCCAAAATCTCCCGTGGGTGATGTACAATGCTAACCCAGGAAGTGCCCTAAAGCCAGCATGTGGGGCATGTTTATTTTAAACCATGATTTTCAAAAGAGAGAACTTACCCTTGCGGAATGAAAAAGAGGAAAAGAAGAACCTGTGGCATGTACTGGAGGCCACAGTGAAGCGATTTTGTTACTTCTATTACTATATATTTATAGCAAAAAGACACCCTTTTTTTTTTTAGGAAATCTTGAAACATTTCCACTATATCTACCATGCAGAATATAATGCTAACAATTTTTTGAAGCAGATTTCCTTATGGTATTTCTGAATTTCTGATTCATCTGGGAAATATAATGACACTAAAAGGGAGTACAGGTTGGACTAAAGGTTGGTACAGTGGCTAAGTGGTTAGCACTGTTGCCTTGCATCTCCAGGGTCCATGTTCGATTTCTGCCTCGAGTCTGTGTGTGTGCAATTTGTATGTTTGTATGGAGTTTGTGTGTGCATGGGGTTTTGTAAGTTTCCATGTGGGTGTCCTCCGGGTACTCCAGTTTCCTCCCACAATCCAGAGACATGCAGATTAGGCAAATTCGTGTAACCCGGCATGGGCCCTAAGTCTCCCAGGATAGGCTCCAGGCTCCCTGCGACCCTGTATACAGGATGAAGCGGTCTAGATGATGAGTGAATAAGTGAGAGCCTGAGTGAAGCTTTAACGGTGCACTATGTTAAATCCTAATTAACAAAGGCGTCCTGATGGTTCAAAGTGTTTGTTCCCCATGATGCTCATTAAAGGTTATGTTTCTATAGTAACAGATTATTCACAGGGACTTTATTAACAGTGTTAACTTTGAGAGAAAGGAGAAGAAGAAGAACCTAGTGAGGAAACAATATTTATAGCTACTATAATCTTGTATAACATTAAACAAGAAGAATAGAATTATGACATTAAATAAAATTTGAAGCTGTAATATAAAACAGGAAAATTTTAGGAATGTGCTGTTACTGAAAAACAATCAACTTGGTGTCACAGCTCCAAAATAGAGATTACTTTCCAATAACAGCACAACCTGGAAGGTTTTATTTCTTACTTAATCTGCTAAAATTTTCTTACAAAAGACATTCAATGCACCACTTGCTAAATGATAATCGAAGGCCGACATTGTTAACCCATTTAACAATTAAAAGTTGTTTACTGGTAAACTGTTATTAATGAAAGAAATCTCTTCCTCATTACATTCGTGTTTAGGGTCATCTGTAAGAGAGATGAATTTGATGAAAACGGCCTGTTCTGGTAGTTGCACTGTGTCTTTCGGGAATGTTGAAAAGATCGATGGGAAGCCATTACTCATGCGCCGAGCGCATTAGCACATGAGTGTGTCCTAGCTCCTTGACATGTACAATAGTGTTTATAATTGATGCTGCGAATCTGCATCTGATTAAATTTAGCAAATGAATATTAATACATGTTTCACAGGGAATTGTGATAAAGTTAAACACATAATTCAGCCTTCATGACTCTTTATCATGCATTTTAAAGCAGAGAAGCCTCTATTGATTACCACTCAGTCAGGTCCTAAAGTCAAATAGCATTTTTTTTTTCTTAACTGGCAGTGCACATTTTGAGTTTCCCATGTAAAAAACAAAAAATATAAAAAACAAGCACAATCACATATGTGACAGTCTTTAATACAATCATTCAGACTGAATATGTGATGTTTAATTGTGTTTAATATGTTGAATACATGTGCTGTCCTAGAAAAAATATCTACAAGTATGATAAGGTGTTGTGATAAAAAGCAGATTTACAATTATCACACTGCAGTTCGGTATTTTTGCTATAGCAGAACATCTCACAGTGTTATATACTGTAATGCTCATCTTGCAAAGAGTCAATGTGCCAAGTTTATACTTTTTTATGTCAAAATTGGGCAGTCATCACGCCTTCACTTTCTCCATGTTCCATAGCTCCAGTTAGGCCTCACTAACAAAATTTTATCAGTATAACGTAGCGTTATAAAAATGCTTCCAAGCATCGAATCATCTTGTATTACAGTTCCCGAGTGAACCACTGGTATTTTATGAACTTTATTCAAATGGTTCAGGCTATATGTTAGTATCTAGAATAATGGAGACCACAGCGGGACTTTGCTGCCCTACAGTCTCAATGTTTAGACTTTGTTTGAAAACTTTTCTTAATCTAGAACTAATTTGTTTAGTCATGTCTTTTGTTATTACTTTTCTTTCTTAGTTAAAGGATCAGATCTGTATGGGTTTAGGGGCACAGTGTGGTTTGGTAAACTGAGATGTTTTAATCGTGTCTTCCCCCATTCTCGCCCAATCTTCTTGCCTGGAGATTCCTGCACATGGGGGCACATGGATACCATAACCATGCATGGGTCTTAATTGAATAGCTTAATGATTACAATTTACACAAGTAATATTATGCGTAAATTCTAACCATTTAATGAATAACTTCACTTGGATACCACAGAGTCAAAGCTTCTGTAACATCTCTAACGTAATAAAAAATGACTCCACCTTTCTTCCGCATGTCATCTCGCAGAGTTTGCTTGTCATCATCACCTCTGGCTGGCTCATTTGGGATTAGAATCTAATAATTCTATTCTTATAGAATAGAGTTTCCAGTGACAGATTGTGGGTGAAGTCTTCACTCTGTCACACTGAGAGGACTGATGTGTGATTAGGAATAAAAACACCACTGTTTTGCAAGAATTTGCTGTGACTAATTAGACACGTCCAATGTGTTCATGCAGTGTTAATGCAATGTGGCGTGTTTGGGCTATAATTGGATCATATTTCATCACACTCCAGTGTGACATGCACTCCTGTTTCAGAAAACTTTCTGCAATGATTTCTTAGCACTTCATGATGAGCAGTAGAATAGTCGATGCGTATGAAGCTATGATACTCTATATAATGGCCGTTATGCTTTTTATGGCTAACAAATTCGCTACCAAACAATATTCCTCAATCTAAAGGTGTCACTATTCTCTAAAACCAGTAGAGACAAAGTGGGTCAATATAGAATCTGTAAAAAGTCACATTTCTATGGATATTTTGAAACTATATTTTTTCTGCAGCTGATCAATAATGATTTTGTACACTGTTCTTATCCTCAAATTAATCGAAATCTATCCTCATACTGATTCAGTATGGATTCTGTTCATATAATTTTCCAATACTCAACTGCTCCAATACTGTTTCAATACTGTTCCTATCCTTAAACTGACTGTTTACTGATATACTGCTCTACTCCATTCTGATACTGATTTGATACGGTACCAGAACTCATCTAATACTGTTCCAATAGTGATCCAATATTGATCCAATACTGATCTGATTCTTTACCAAACATGATCTGATTGCTGAATACTGAACTGATAGTGTTTTAATACTGATCCAATCCTGATCTAATATCAGGATTGGATCAGTATTAAAGCTAAAACTGTTCTGATGTTGATTCAGTACAGATTCTGTTGTATTATCCATTACAGTGTTGTCCTATAGTGAGATTTTACTGTTCTGATGAGGTTTCAATACTGATGCGTTTCAGTACCATTTGGATAATTCTATACTGTTCAGTCGTCCTATACATTGATCTGATACCAGTCATGTACAGTATGGTTCGAACACTCATCATATACTCTTATGTAATATTGTAACTGTTATTATACTGATCCGTTAACATTATGATGTTCTGATATACTGTTCTGATATACTGATATACTGTTCTGATACAGTATATTGATTAGTTTTAGATTAGTCTAATACTGATCCTATATTTTTCATATACTGTTGAGATCCGTCTCTAATAATACTATACTGTTCTGACATTGAATGAATCAGGATTATATAATGAATCTTTGATTAACACTGAAGATGTAATAATTCGCACACGTTCATGTTTACACTGACTATAGCTTTCAGATTTGTATTAAACAGTCTTGTGGGTAATTTATTCCTATGCATAAGCCCCAAAACAAAATCATAAAAATCATTTTCCAGCATGCGAAAATTAAGCTTTAGAAACCCGATTTAAAGCGATTACTGACTATAATCAATGCTAATGAAATATTTCAATAGCTGGCCTTGCGACTGTGCACACCGGAGATTCAGTCTGATCTGCACACAGGATGGTTTAAAACAGGCAGCAGTAAGAGAGTGTTGCTTATCTGCAGTGCTGCATCTTTCCCATGTCAGTATTAGTGTCAAAACTGATCAATGTTGTCAAAAATCCCTTCAGGTTTAACACCTAATAATTGGCATTCGTTGCTGCTGGGTATAATGTGTCTGAGCGAGCTCATTTTAACACCGATAGGAATTTCTTTGACTGGCAGGAGACACGTCTTTTATCCGCTGACATTTTCCATAAGGAATATTAAAAATAGAGCAGTGGGAATCACAGTAGAAAATATGTTTTACTGAGTTGCAATTGAAATCGCTCTGTCACTTGGCCACTAATGAGCCACGGATAATGCAAGACAAAGCAATTTAAGGCTGACCTTAACTCAAATGTCAGTTCAGGCCTAGGTCTTAAATAGCACATTTACGGAACACCGTATAATGGAGATGGCTCAAGTTGCACCCAATGCACTAAACAGCATAAAGTCCCTAATTAAACTGCACCAGAACCGCCTCTACCAAACAAGACAACTGTTTATTTAAAACCTACAATCAACTACATCATCCCAAATGGTTTGATTATTAGCAGTGAATGTGTTGATCTATTCATTCATTACTCATTTGTATGACAGATTGAGTATCTCATCTGCATATTCACCTAGTGAACACACTGCATACATCGTGATGTAGTTTTAGTACTTGGTAACAAAGAGGTAATGCTCTATAAGTTCCTGACTGGACAGATGCACTTTTTGCACCCAATCTGGATTCAGATAATAGCTCTCATAGAATTATTGTTTATAAAGCACACCATTTCAGCACTTCAGGACAGAATCAAGATTCCACTTCTCTGGATGTCTTCTCATCTGGTGCCTGGAAGCATCTGAAGGCATTAAAAGTATTAGTTTTATCAATTCGTTACTACTTTTTGTGCTTTTGCTCACTGCATAATGTTTCTATCCACATTACTGGAGGAACAATCCATACATTAGCCATTCAAAACCGTTGGCCCTTGCTCTTCCTATACTGCCTGTCTGTGCTTCTATTGTTATTCTAGATCAATCTTTTCCATCCTTGTTCACATCATCTTCAGCCTTTGCCAACTCATTGACCTTCCAGATTGACCCAATTCTTTTAGCTGCTCTTTCTTTGGTGATCCATCATCCCTGGTCACGGTTATCAGGCTGCATTTGCTGACATCCATCACTGAACTAGATCTTTCCACCTTCAACATTTTCCCTCAAGCCTTTCTTCATCCTTTTCATCCTTCAACACCTGCTAGTCAATTAGCACGACTTTTTTTATCTTAACTGGCTTCCTATTTATCCGTTCACCAAGCATCAATCCAACACTTTTTCAAAGTCTTTTGCAGCTCCGTTATGACTGGCGCTTGCTACCGTAGCTGTTAAGTCTACCCAGTGTCTTTGGTTCTTCCAGCCCAAGTTCTTTGGTCTTGGTTTTTGTTTGCTAACTCATTAATAGTCGATCATTTACCTCTGGTCTCTTGATCCAGCTTCTTTGTATTATAGTCAACCCTATCCATCGGCATTTGCTAAACCTGTCCTTCTGCAACTGTCTGCGTTGTTTTACATCATTCCTGGCTCACAATTTGTAAACTGCTGTGTTGGTGTTTTGGTGTCCTAGGCCACTTCAGTCCTTCTCGCAGTTCCTTCTTTTAAGCTGCCATACTCATACTCAAAAGTTCTTCGTTTTCCCACATTTCCCGCTTCATCCACTCTGGAACTATCAGTCTTTCCTTCTCTTTACCACTCACACTGAATCCGTGCAAGGGAATTTTCTTTTGTTAATGACATCTTGGGTATATTTGCCCAACACTGCTGAGCTTTTTCCTCGTCTGTATATCCTGTGAGTTCTGCAGCGTAAAAGGTCTTCCTGGCTCTTATTGCTTTTGTGGTCTGATTTGTGAATGCTAGCATTTTTGTCTGCTGGTTTTATGAGGATTTCTGGGTGTAAACCAGATGCCTTGTTAAGGCTCCCCAATAAAATAAACTCATCCTCGTGTCCTACTACCTCTGGCTTTCCATTTGTTTTCCACGCTCAGTTAGACATCTCTAAAGCAAGGCTATAACAACTTAAATCTGCTACGAAATCTGTTTAAATAACGCACTTGTGCATGGTTTACAGCTGATATAGGAAATGAATAGCCAAATTTAGAGTGATGTTTAATTAAACTGCTCTGCAAACGCTAGACAAAGTGGGGCTCGGTGTCTTCTGTGTGGAGAACATAAAGAAAAGAAGAAAAAAAAAAAAAAAAACAAGCTCAGTATTTTGCAATGGCATTATTGTTTGTGATAAAAGAATCGCACCGGGTTCTTCCACGACCGGACGTGGGCTGATTTGTCTTTCCTTCCTGCCATCGATCTCCAGCGTTCCAGGCCGCTCATCTGACGCTCATCAGACAAGGAAGCCTTTGCTGACGTTTAAGGTCATCTGTAAGAGGGATGAATTTGATGAAAACAGCCTGTTGTGGTAGTCGCACTGCGTCTGTCGGGAATGTTGAGAAGATCGATGGAAAGCCATTATTCATGCACCGAGCACATCAGCGCATGAGCGTGCCGTAATGCCTCAACGTGTTGTGGTATTGTTTACCAATTCCAATGTACCAATGTAGTGTTTAACAAGTTCCTCACTTACACTTTGGATAATGGATATTGCAAGTCTACATTCAATTAAATTTAGCAAATGAATATTAATTAGTTTTTTTTTTTTTTTTTTCGTAGGGAATTGTGATAAAATTACACTTATCATTCAGCCTGAAGACCTGAGTATTGAAAAAAAAAAAAACTGACGTTTGGCTTTTACCTTGACCATTTCCATTTTAAGTGGCTTAAACAGTAATGAAATCAAACTCGAATGAACATACGCGAATCTAATTTTACACTATTCACAGTTTTACGCAGCCAAGTGACACATTATGCAGTCTTTCAAGTTCGCCATTACTGTAATAGCAATGAGTTATATATGAAAAGAAATGGTGTATAATCAATAAATAGTTAAAGATAAAAAAAAAAGCCAAAAAGTAAAGAAATTACGTATGGGGTTGTTTTAGACCTAATTCTGGTAGTACTTCTTTTGATTTGACCAGTGAAAATAAATGAAGCTTATAATCACAGGTATAAAAACATCTCTCTCCACTGGTAGCTACAGTATAGCTAGTTTGTTAGAGATTAAGGCCTCAGTTTGAACACAACCAGTGAATAATGAGGCCAAATTCTATTCTTGTAAGTCTTGTAAGTCTAATGAAAGAAGTTTAAATTAAAACAGTGAGTTAAAAGAATAAATGTGGGAGTGACTCAGCGGGGATTTTTTATTTTAAAGACATCTTAGATAAAGAACCCAGTCCTGGTATCGGAACTTTAAACAGCACTACGATGTTGTAACCTAGTTTCAGTGTTGAGATATGAGTAGCGCTCTGCCGTAACCCAGTTTTAGCACTAAGACATGAATCTTTCTGTGCTGAGCGACGAACCCGAACAAAGAAACTGAAATGTTCTGTAGTGCTGAATGTAATTTCTGCTATAGTACAATCTGATCAATGACAAATAAATCAGATTGATGAGGCAGTGGAGATGCGACTTAAGGAGGGGTATACAATAGAGCAATATACATTTTTGTCAAGTCAATCATTTTTCTTTTTTTTCTCTTGATCAGCTCTAATGTTTATTCTTGACCATTTCTTTGTTTTTATCTGCAACTCTGATTAATGCATTAAGCTCCGCCTTTTCATAATTGCATCATGTCCTATCGTATCAGGAATACTCATCCCATCCATCTAGGAACCTCTGTAGTCCAACTTGGGGCCATGGAGGTCAATGGTGATTACTGTTGTATTTGTTCCCATTTTATGACCGTGGTAGGACCTCCGGTCAACATTCACATGACCAAGGAATTTTCTCCCTAATTTAGTCGTGTCCAATTCCTCCCTGTCACTAGGGGGCTCCCACATTAAGGCTACTACTACCACTCAGCCGGGAGGGCCGAAGACTATCACGTGTTTCCTCCGAACCACGTGACGCCAGCCGACCGCATCTTTTCGAACTGCTCGCTCGCGCACCGTTGGGGGCGGAGTCACACACTCGGAGGACAGCGCTATCCGCTCCCTCCGTTAGAGCCGTGATTAATGTGGGAGTACCTCTCCCCTCTGAGAGAGCTCGGCCAATCGGCTCTCTCTAGACCTCCGGCTGCGAGAGGTTACAGCACCACCCGGGATTCGAACTAGCGATCTCCGGATGATAGGGCGAGCGCTTTAACCACTGCGCCACTCGGAGGCCCTGACCAAGGAATAATCTTATACTCATACTGTACATATCTCTTCCACCTTCAATTAAAAGAATTCAATAGAATTATTCCTAAATAAAATTGTATTTTATCCTGGAATATGGCATACAACTATTTATATACTGTAACAGCAGGTGGCATTACACTGATTATGAATGAATGCAATTCCAGCAAACTGTTAATGTAACTCTCTCTGAAGCGTTTTCTGGTCATGACATTAGCAATCCAATCATTTTAATCTAATACCATTCAAATACCAGATTTTTGCTTTTATAATACATGTAAATGTATGCCTATTTAATTAGATAAAGCATAATTTGCAGAAATACATGCAACATTTTTCTCAAAATTTTCCAGTACAAAAAAATCCCCTGAAAAATCATGAATCTAGTCATGAAAATTGATTGTAAAATTCTTGTTTTAAAAAAAAGATTAAGCATCTTGCGGGAATCAAACCTGAACCCTGGTGATGTAAGACGACAGTGCTAACCACTACACCACCTTACACATTACACCACCACGGTCCAGGTTCAATTCCCAGCCAGGCTCGGTTTCCGTCTCTGTGTGCATGAGGTTTGCATGTTTTCCGCGTACTTGGTGGTTTTCCTCCGGGTACTCCGGTTTCCTCCCTCAGTCGAAAGACATGCAGATTAGAATTTCCCATAGTGTGTGTGCCCGCCGAAGGATTGGCACCCTGTCCAAGGTGTACCCCGCCTTGTTCCCTAAGTCTCCAGTCTCCTTTAGAACAAATGATAAGGTTTGATGGTTCCGAAAATTTTTTTTTTTTTTTTTTTTGAGCTGCTTTGGTTGAGCTTGAGCTTTTTGATGCATTAAATAAAGAACCACAGGTACACATTATGCAAATGCTGCACTCTCTTGGGGTTCAAAGCACACTCAGCCAGGAAAAGTCTCTCCAGAAGAGCCATTACACCGAACATAATGGCTCTCTGCTGCTCTTTCCAAGTCAACAAAAGGTTTCTGCTCACATGTCCATGATACTGCAATGCTAAGTTTGAAAAAGGTTAGGGGAAAAAAAAAAAGCATAAGCAGAATTTATGTTTAAAATTGACTTCATTCCATACCTTTGAAGTGGGAGGGTGAAAAAAAAAAAAAAAAAGAATAGTTCATGCATTACGAAAAGAGAATTGAGAGTTTTACATATGAATGGGTTTGAATGAAAGTTCTAGTGATGTAAAAAGGAAGAAGAGAAAATTGTAAGGTGCATTCAGGTCAAAACGTCCAAGGTGCACTGACAAGAGCGGTTTTATTTCATCAGTTTCAATTTTCTGATATGTATGATAGTCTGTGATTTTTTTTTCCGAAGTTGCTGTGAATCTTGGCAGATTCCTGTTTCAGATTCCTGTGGGGCAGCGGATTTAAAATGCTAGAACTTTAAGAGTAATCCTCCAGTTTTCCTTACTGTTCCCATTAACATACCAGTAATGAGACGGATGATTTTTAACGATCCTGTATTTTACTATTTCTTTATCACAATAACACAGATCTCTCCCAAAGTGTGTATTAATGACCCAGCTGAAATATCCAGAGATAATGCATTTCTAGCATAACTCAAACTCCTCCAAATGTGCCATTTCAGTGTCTATGTAAATGAGCTACTGCTGAGCCACACCCCTTCAGAGAACTTATATAAGGGGAACAATCTAATTGGTCCTGGCCAGGTTAAAAAAGCTGGGAATGTTTTTTTTTTTCTTTTTCTACCATGTATTTTTCTTTGTACACTGGTTTAGTCTAAATATCTCAACATGACTAAAAAGTGATTTTTTTCATTACATGTCCCCTTTAAATCGTTCCTGATCAGAATAAAACATCTATGTTTACTGAACCTCTGGGTATTTATCCATCATGTTACGTTAAGCAATAAAAGCACACCACAGTACACTTGGACAATTGGATGGCTTTCTTTTAATTAGTGTACAAAGCAGAACAGATCCGAATCCAATGCTGAAAGTCGCAGGGTAAATAATGATCAGTACACAATCAGGCAGAGTAAACACGGCAAAAGGGTAAAGCCAAATACAACTGGAGCGGAACAAGGCACAGGGTCAGAAAAACACCGAAGGCACTCTGAAATATAATGCTTCGACCTGGCAGTGGCTCGAAAGGTCCTCGGCTGGGTACAATAACCTGGAATAAAAACAACACGGTTTTAATCGAGCGTTTAAAAACTCAACAGCTACACAATGATTTGTGCGTTTGTAGTAATCAGCAAATACCAGAAGGAAAACAAAAGATCTTATTTGCTCTTCAATTACTCGCACTCCTCCATTCTCTATACCCCTTATCCTGTTCACGGTGACGGGGGCCACACAATATCACAAATGTATAATATGGATTTACAAACATAATCTGTTTGTAAATGATCTTTAAAGCATAATCTGATGCACTCAAACTCGAATAGTTGGAATATTGGATGTTTATGAAAAATTAGTCTTGCTGATGACTTTTCGGACATCAGCAAGACTTCACAAAGAAGAAATAAAATTCACATGCATATTATGTAAGTTTAAGTGCATCAGATCGTTGGCATCTAATCTACAATTTGCCTGATGTTATTCGCTAATTATTGTAGCTAGTTACAGTTTGCAGGGAATGTAGCTAGCATCTTTTTTTTTTCTTTCTAGCACATGGTGACTACACTTCTTTCAGATTTCAATAAAGGCAGTATAACATCGTGAGCAAAATGGTATCTCACTATGAGCACAAACAAACTCACGTTTATAAATGCGTACATACTATTTGCAATATAATATATATGTACTGTAATATCAGACATAACACTCTCAAGGCTCTGACGGATTTTATTCCTGGACTTTGTCCTTGTTATTCTCAGATTTTAAAGTTACCTTACGCTCTCCTCGTTCATGACAATTTTTTTCCTGAAACTGTATAAATGAAGGCACGATATCAAATGTGACATTCACTATATGTTCCTCAATTCTATATATTAAATTGCAATTCAGTTAGCATATGGAATATGACTCAAATATTTCTAACACCACTAACAGTTACTTTCCCTCAGAGGTCAGGTATCTAAAATTAAATCACTCGTTCCTGTTTCTTAGATCAAACACATTTGCTTTCTGGTTAAAATCCCGTGGAAGCAGCAGCAGGAGCGATGCGGAGGAGCTAATATTTGACCATTTCGGTTCTGTCATCACAATGGATCTCATCTCCATCCACCGGCATGAAATGAGAAAGAAATTAAAATTTCTGACACTTTATTTAATCGTTTATGCTCACGTCAGCTTTTTATTCATGCAGAGGGGCAAAAGTCCACAACCACCTTCTGATTTTATATTAAAGTCATATTTCCATTTTTTTTTACACAGTTGGTGAGAACTCTAAATGGAATTAACACAATTTTATTATTACTTAGTTTAAGTACATTACAAACATAAATTCTTTTTAAAAACCTGATTTTTAAAAATTAATTAATTAATAAGTATTCATAAATGTAACATTTATTATAATAATACATATTCAATGCATCAAACTATTAGTTTTAATATTTGAGTAAATTCTTTTTTATAATATTGTATATTACATTTGACGACACGCTATTTTCATTTCATCTTTAATATTGTCATTTTTAAACACAATATTTTAATATAAAATAGATGTTTTTATTTGTTTAATATTTTATATTTAAATATAAGATGAAGTAACAATTCTTTTTAATATTTAAAAAATGTAATATCTAATTCTCAATTTTTATTTACATAAATGTTTAATGTTTTAATATTTTTTCTTCAGCACATTAAAGAAATTAACCATGAAGCACTTTTGTAAATATGTCTGTGGTACCATGACACTGTGTACAGGACAAAAACAAGAATATTTGAAACTTTTAATTGTATACAAATGTATATTTAGTTATGTTGTTACAGTGTTTTTAGTGGTTGTGTATAAAATAATGAACAGATGAAAGACTGTACACTGGCTCTGTAGGACGTGTTACCCAAAACCGGATATTGTGTCCTCGAATGAATTTAGACTCATTGATTGTCAGAAAGAGGATCTGGAGTTCGGATTCCTTTTACAGTAAGATGTTTTCTTAAAATAGTGACCACGAGGAAAATGCTAGAGGATTCTAGCACTCAGGATATATAAACATTTCATACATTATAGAATCCTTTATACTGCAATTTACACTGTTTATGACATGTTATACAAAACCTTGATTAAATAGAAGTTGATTATTAATTCTCTTTATGCAGCAGTTAGTTCAACTTTGTATGTTAAACAAATGATTGGAAACTCTAATGCGCTAGCTTTTCATTTAATGTCATTTGGAATTTAACCTCGGAACCCGGACAGTTTGGTTAATTAGGGACTAAAAAGAAACTAAAGAAACACAAAATAAACAGAGCTCCGCCGTCTTCTTGTGCCCAGACGAGGCTCTGGAAGCTTAGAATAAAGCTTTTGATTCTTCATGTGAGAGCACAAACTTAACTACTTAACTACTACAGCTTGGTGTGAAGACGTCTGGGTCTTTGCCTTTGTCTTGGCCCTGATAACCTCACTGGTGCTACCTAATGATTACAATAAATGTGCAGGTATCAGGGTCCTGACTGTAAATAGGCACGCTGCCAGGTGCAGCCCGTCCACACAATGTCCACACTTTTCTACTTTCATTCCAGTTCAAGTGTATCCTGTGTATCTTGTTAACTAGTTTGTCTATTTAAAGCCTGTAGTTCCTCGGTATAGACAAGGACCTTGTGCAGGCTCTTGTCTATACCACTGTCTACGCTCCTAAAGATATTCCCTATCCTGTAGATAGTGGTCTCAAGAAGCTAACGCTAATTGCTGATTTCCATTTCATAGTCTACTTCTGGTCTATGCCTAGATTCTGCCATTAGCAGAATCTGCCATTGTCCATTGTGCCATCTGCCATTGTGTTGGGCAAGCTCCACTTAGCGAGGAAAGCTGACTGGACAGGCTCCTGCCTTGCAGTTTTCCCATATCATGCTCAGACCAAATGTTGATCACTCAGCTTTGCTCAAAGCCCCATCCATCATTCTGCCCCTGGTCACACACCATGCTCCCTGTAGAGGTCGACCTGATGATCTATACAGCCCAGCACCCTGTAGAGGTCAACAAGGCAACCTTCTAGGCCAGGAACATATTATGCTCTGCCCCAACTAAACCATGCCATGCTTTATCTTACCTCTGCTCTTTTCTGCCTGCATGTCTACCTATGTTTTTTTTTTCAGTGATGCTCTGTGATGTCTTAGCATGCAAATCACCTGTTCACACTCGACCTTCAGTGATATCGCTCGCTGCTGGCCACCTTTAGGCAATGCTGGCAAGGAAACACTCCCTGAGATGACAATAGGTAAAATTCTTGAGAGGAAATCTCAACAGGGTTCCTATCCTCATTTGGGTGATATTAGATAGCAGGAATTTTATTTGCAATGTTAGGAAGCTAAAAGTTCAGTATAATAGGAAAGTTGTTTTAAATGAATTAGAAGCTCCACCCACGTTCCAGCATTTATTACAGAAGGCACACAGGACAGGGTCTCTTGCCCTAAGCCCTAGCCCACACCAAGTTCCAGTGAGCCAAGCACCAGACCAGCACCTGCACCAAGTTTTAATTCTAACCCGAGTAGCAGTCCAAAGCTCATGCTAAGCTCAGTTCTTTCCTGGACCACCTGTATGTGCATCAGGAGCTGTGCCTCTCAGGATGATGGGTTCTGCTATAGTTCTAATAGGATGCCACATGCCCCTGACTTTTCTGTTTTGTTGAGACTCTTATTTTGACTTTTTTGTTGTTGTTGTTGTTGTTTATTGTCCTATTTATTGTGTCTAGGGTTCCTGTTTTCTGATAATTAGTCTGTCTATTTGTTATGTTGAAAACTAATTAAAGGAAGAATAATTAACTGATGTGTCCACTATGCTCCGATATGATAACTGGCTGGAAGAGATACCAAGCACAACACACACACAGCACAGATGAAGGTGGTGTCCAGTGATGTCTGTTTAATATCAGCAAAGAGAGCGTATTTAAGCCTTTGGAAAAGTGTGCATTCTATCAAAAGGCATTAACATGTTCAGGGAAGAGCGAAAAGAGGGTGCTACATGGAGAACCCGAGACACATGATAGGAAGTATATTAACATGTTCCAGGGAATACAAAGTGTTCCGATGAGCCATAGGAAGTCTTATCATATAAAACATCTGAATCTATAGAAGGAAGCTCAATAGAAAGGGTTGTCTCATAGACCTGTGTCTGAAATATAGTCATTCATTCATTCATATTGGTTATTGCCGACTTGAATTAGACTTGATCTAAACCCAGCATTAAGTACTTTAACATTATTCACAGGTCATTCTTTTTGTTAAGTTAATGATGTAAAATATTATATTCTGTTATTAAAAATGAAGGCAATAAATAAGTAAGGAATAAAGCGCTCCAGGGTGGCATGGTGGTGTAGTGGTTAGCACTGATGGATTGGCTCCCTGTCCAGGGTGGACCCCGCCTCGTTCTCTAAGTCTCCCGGGGTAGGCTCCAGGATACAGGCCCTGAAGGCAGGATAAAGAGGTATAGCCGATGAGTGAGAATGAGTAAAGAGCTCCATGTGCTGCTACAGGAAGATGATCAATAACAGGGTATAGTGATCATGTCCGTCTTGTATCTATGGAGATCACATTGTACATGTTTTCCCTGATTCACGCTGCAGCGCTTAAGTGAAGCTTATCCACATTGTGAAAAAAAAAATGTCAAAATTAAATAGATTTTAAAAACGGCATTTTCATGTGTAACCAGTAATACACTGTAAACTGTGTCTTAATATTGAACTGTGATTAGGAAAAAATAAATATATA